>VDFB02192209.1:0-19363 GCA_007258455.2 Sequoia sempervirens | reverse complement strand
TTTACATGTCTACAATGATAATGATCTCTAATAACTGAATAAGGTTTTTGAGCCAAATGTTCTAAAAATAGTTGATTGAATTTTTTTGAGGCAAATCTACAAGTAAGGCAATAGCTAATTTTATTTAAGGCAATGACGATAGTATTTTAGGTCAATAATGGCTCTTCTTTTAAGACAATTATGGCTAAGTTTTCAAAAGCAACTCTATTTTGATAGTGACTGTCATGAACCAATGATAACAATAGTGGATGAATGAAAAATAGTGAGAAAATTCTAGGTCAACTGTGGTAATGTTTTGAAATAGTAGCGGAAAAATTGGACAATAGTGACTCTGTTTTAGCAATTTCCAATTTTGTGATGGCAGTTTGTTTTGAGAAGTTTGCAAGTGTTGGATGTTTGTATGGTATGATGTTTGAGATATTTTTTTGAGATACAACGTGATAGAACAAAGAAAACAAATTGTATGACTTGATCATAATGTTTTGATGAGAATAGGCCAAAAGCAGCCCAATTTACACTAGCAATAACACATCAAAAACATTTCACGTAGTTTTATCTCTAAGGTCAAAGACAGTGGTAAAAATTTCAATCCCACAACTTGGAAGCTCCTTCAACTCAATGGTAGGGAAACCCAAAGGGATGTATACACTTAAGTCTTTGAGATAGTGGACAAATAGGAGCCTCCTAGCATGGAAGGATAACCCAAATCACCCTTTCCCCGAAAAGCTACAAATAGCTAATTATGCTAAGTCGAGGATTTTTGTCTCAACTCAAGGGAATTAATATGGTGAGTAAAAAGCTTCAGGATGTTGTACACATCCATTGCACTAAAAATGTCACCAATACACAGTAAATCCATAAGGTGGGCAACTACTATAAGGTTTTTAGTCACTGCTTAGGGAACCCAATGCATTTCTAATGCCCAACAAGCCACTTAAGGATTTAACCACTCCTACTATGGGACTGATTATGCCTCACATGAATGTGGATACCTTCCTTTTTTGAATTGCATTGTTGGCAAGGTAATCACCAGTTAGATCATGAATTTAGCCTTAATCAATTTTATAGCAGCTCGAGGGAAAAACTTCTTTGGGTTTCCTTGATTTCTCTAGTGCTGGATGCATCTCAAGGTAGGCTTGATCTAAAGGTAATGATTAAAAAAAATGCAAAGAGCCAAAAGTGTTTCTCGTCACCCAAGATTGTCAAAAGACATAGAGGGAGGATACTCACCTGGCCCACTATTATGTGGTATAGAGGTTGTGAAAGAGGCTCTATTTTGATTCCTCAAGAAGTAATTTCCTTTGGTGGTATTAAAGGCTTGTGCATCATGAATTTTTTTTTTTAGGATCATTATCTTTTTTCAAGAGGGAACACAAAGGCATCTAGCATCATGGATTTGTTTATGTGACTAGAATTATCATTTCAACATGGATAAGAATTGTAACATATGAAAAAGGGAATCCTAAGTCTAGGGTGTAAGCCTAGGGTTGTTTTTTAGTCCTTTTTCAAAGGTAGATTAGAATGAAATCAACAAGGTGTTTAGATTAAATTTCAACCATGTACGTGAGCCAATCATACCTGGATCTCCATCTTATTGATCCTTAGAATGATTTGTAATTGACTTTCTATGATTAACTAATTAGACTATATGACCTAATATGAAAAATGTAAGATCCCAACAATATAAAGACTGAAACAATAGTTTGTAAGCAGATTTGGAAAGTGTAGAGGACTATGTACCTATCACTAGAAGTTGGATATGATTATTGTAGAGGGATAGAGTCACCCTAGGGCATATGGGTCCTTATAGGCCTTTTTTCTCTACTTTTTGGGTCCTCTAATGGCAGATCTAAGCTTTTGATTTCTAGTTGCACAGTTTTTGAAACACTGTCAAATAATTTTGTAGGTGAGTTTCCATGAGTAGACAAGTGGTAGGGCTTCAAATGTAATAATGGAAAATTTTTCCTCAATCTCCCTCCAATCCTCTTCAAACCTAAAACCTACACATTCAAAGAGAGGGAAAATGTTGGGCCATTTATGGGCTTGCCTTATTCAAACCCCATGTATGTGTTTCCACTTCCACAATGGCAATCTCAATAATAAAATGATAATGGATATGAAGGAATTATGAAATCATAAAGTGTTGTAACTCACCACACTTCAATGGCTTCCTTGAAGGATTGAAGTCATACACATCACTCCAAAGTCCTGGATCTTGCCTGCATAATTTTCTTGAATGCTTTAGAGACCTATAAAAGTGTTAGCCTTCACAAAACGATGATAACATGAACACACATAAACTCACATAAACTCACATAGGATTTGACATAGTGTTAAGATCTTAAATTGTTGTAATAATGCTCTGAAATTTTTCTCTTAACTTTCTCTCAATGTTCACCTTTTGTTTGACAATGCATTATAATGCTAGATATATTTCAAATGATGCAATAACTAGATATTTATAGGCATTTCTCTAATTTCTCGAGAATTGAATCCCGATAGCTAACATTTGCAATTTTAATTTTGAATGTTAGGATGTCAACACTGACATATCCAAAATTGGTCTCCAACAAAATAGGAACCATACACCTTAGTGTGAATGGGTGGTGCAGGAGCACCCAAGCTCATTAGGAATCAATTGAAGAGTCAGGAGAGTGCAAGAGACATGAAGGTTTTTCCATCATTCCAAAGCATCAATTATGGTATCTTGGAGCCTATAATGGAATTTGGGATGAATAGATGTAATGGGAATATCAAAAGTCCTAAGGGTCCTGAAAGGACCATAGGACCAAAAAACCTTATAAGTGGACCAATAGTGTCCCAGGGGGTCTAGATAGGTTTATAAAGTTTAATCATGTCAATAAGGTTGAATAATAATTATTTAATAGTTTGGAATGGTTTCTAGTTAATAGGAATTAATAGAATAAGAGTTTGGAAATTCAAATTTTCAAAAATCCACTTTAGGCGATAAAAGGTTTAGGTGTTTTAGAGGTAATTATGCAACTTAATCAATCCCAAACGGTTGGATCAGTTGGGGAATGGTTCTATAACCCAAAAATTATCATTTTTATGGAGGTTGGGCGTTTGGAGCAAGTACTGTACGGACTGTTTTCTGGAAATAGTGAAAAACACAGTTTTTTGGCACTTTTATGGTGTTCTTTTGTTAAATACTTGATCTCTATTGAATCTATGTCTAGTAGGATGCTTTAGGAAATTGTGTTTACATATTTTAACACCATTGAAGGCTCTGAAAGCAGTGATAATTAATTTCTTTGCATTTTATATTGACTGTCCTAAAAAAGAACACAAAATTTACACTAGTTTGAGGGTTTTTCATGGATAAATGATCCATTTCATGGGATTTTATGACTGTATCTTATGAAATGGATCATATTTAACATTTACCATACTGGAATAACAACATAATGTGCAGGAGAGATGAATACTATGGTGTACATCAAGATTTGACTGTGAAAAGTGCTTGAAGTTGGAGGCTAGGGTATAGCAGCAGAAGATCTGCCTTAATGAGGGGTGTATTTTTGAGTTGGGATAGACTAAATATGTTTTCCTAATGGTGTAGAGTCAATGAGAAAGTTCTGGAAGTGATTGGAAGGTTAGTTTTCAAGAGGCCCTAGTTTTTGAGGCAAGTTAAGGAGGGGTTTGTGTTTGAGCGTGTTAGATGTGTCATAGAGGTCTAAAAACTTGGATTCCTTGGTTTTGAGTCATTTTAAGGGATTTTTGAAAGTTTCATGGTTAGGGGTTGAGTTTAAAGAGGGGTTGCTTTGAAAAAGAGGGCTAATTAGGCCTAAATTTGAGGAAACAGCAGATTTTTGATTGGTGTGCTCCAAAACAAGTGCCATCAAGAATATAGTATGTTATGTATCATCACAAACCACATCTATTTCAATCATTAGTTTGGAGGTTCCTTTGGAAAGTTTGAGTGCAAAGTCAAAAATCCTTCGCTAGAGGCCTAGTTGGCTAGTAGCCTAGTTAAGGTGAAAAATTGGTTTTGTGTCTAAGTCAAAGGGTTGGGCTTTGAAATCATTCAAAAAAAGTTTGTTTGGGTCTCTTAAGGGTGTTCCAAGGGTTTGGGTCCATAAAGAGAGCATACAAGCGATTAGTGCATCATTAAGCCTTGTCTCCATTAGGGTGCATGGGAGATAGCTTGAGATTGCAACCTTTAATCCTTGAAATATTTGTGTTTCTTTCAAAGTCCTTGAACCTCTGCATCAAAGTGGTATCAGAGCAGTGAGTAGGTCCTTTAGGGATTGGAGAATCAGCAATGGCACCAAAAAACCAGTTGGCAAGAGAGTTGGAAGAGTTGAAGGAGATCTTGGAAAGGGAGAGAAGAGAAAGAAGGGAACAAGGAGCAAGAGAGTAGGCCAGAGCAAGAGAAGAAAGGCAATGGAGAAGGGAGAGAGAGACCATGAAGCAAGGATAAATAACCTTGAGAGGAGTAGGAGGAGAGAAGACCAAGAAGACCAAGAAGATAATAATGAAGAAGAAGAGTATGTGAAGGTAAATCAAGAACAACAAGCAGATGAGATAGAGGACCCTGAGGAAAGGAGGTTACTGAGATTGTTGAAGGCAGTACAAGGTCATGGAGGAAAGAGCCACATAGACTTGCCTATCTATCAAGGGAAGATGGATAGTGAAGAGGTGTTGGGATGGCTTGATGCCTTAGAAAACTACTTTGAGTTTGAGGAGATGGATGAAGAGAGGAAGGTTAAGTTTGCCAAAACCAAGTTGAGAGGCACACCATTGACATGGTGGACTAGTTTTCAGAATGATAGGATGGCTAGAGGATTGGAAAAAGTCTCTACATGGGCAAGGATGAAGAGTTTGGTCAAAGAGCAGTTCCTACCATCTGATTATACCATTCATGTGAAAAGGATGAGGCAGAATTTAAAGCAAAAGGACATGGATGTGATGTCCTATACTGAGCAATATCACAAGCTTAGTATTGTAGGAGGTTATGAAGAAGAGGATGAGAAAATAGCCAGGTACATCAATGGCTTGAGGTACAATCTACAAGATGAGCTTGGTTTGCAATTGCCAAGGACATTAGGAGAATGTTTTCAATTGGCCATTAGAGCAGAAGAAAAGGTGAAGAGGAAGCAAGAAAGATCAAGCAATGGTGGAAGAGGAGATAGTTCAAATAGGGGCAGAGGTAATAGAGAACAAGGACAAGGTAGCAATGAGAAGAGCAGCAATGACAAAGGTAAAGAAGTATTTTCTGATCAAAGAGGTGGATACACTCCAAGAGGAGGAGGCAGATTTGGACAAGGTAGAGGCCCATTCACAGGTAGATGTTTCAATTGCAATGAACCAAGGCATCCTTCCTTCAAGTGTCCTAAATGAGGGCTCTAGGAAAATTCATCACCAGCAATTCACCGATGGAAAATTCATCGTGAGCAATTCACCGTGGGAAAATTTACCGCCATGACAAATTTATCGTGAGAAAATTCACTGCCATGACAAATTCACGGCCAAGTAAAATTCACCGCTAGCAATTCACCGAGGTGGAAAATTAACCGCCATTAATGTTTTTTAATATACATTTCAAAAAAAATGATTTCTTTTAAAAGAATAATTTTATTTATGATAATAAAAAATTAGTCGTATTAAATTTAGAGAATTTGATTTATAATAATAAAAATATAAATAATTTTCAATATATTTTATGATAATAAAAATAAAAAATAAATCGATTAACTTAATTTTAATATCATAAATAAACACATGAAAAATTTATGATAGTAAAAAATTAATTTAATATAAATAAACACATGGAAAAATATATATTTTTAATATTTGTGCAAAGAAACACATAGAAAAATAAAAAATTGAATATATAATATTTTATATAATTTTTTTTTTTCCATTGTTTCATTATACAATATTGTATAATATATATTTTTTTAAATACTTTTTTTTTATGTTTATTGTATAAAATAAGGGAACACACTAATAATTTAGTTTTCTTCTAACTTTTTTATGAAAATTAGTGCATAATTTTCATATCAAAATAAACATAAAAAATATTTAAAAACTAAAATTGTATTGTAACAAGTGAAAATTATTTAAAAAAAAAAATCAAACTCTTTGAAATATATATTAAAAAACATTAATGCGGTTAATTTTCTGCTTCGGTGAATTGTTGGCGGTAAATTTTACTTGGCAGTGAATTTGTCATGGCGGTGAATTTTCCCATGATGAATTTGTCATGGTGGTGAATTTTCCCACGATGAATTGCTGGCGGTGAATTTTCCATTGGTGAATTGCTGGCGATGAATTTGCCGTATGCCCTAAATGAGAACAAGCTGATAGGGGCAGAGAAAGGAGAGCTAACTTGGTACAAGAAGAAGAGGACAAAAAGGAGGAATCAAAAACATTCATGGCAGACCCTGTGATTGATGGTGAGTTTCTCATGATCAAGCAAGGAGAAAGACTTCATCAAGAGCCAAAGGTAACTATCTTTAAGACTAATTGTCTCAGTCATGGTAAGATCTGCAGATTGCTCATAGATTCAGGGTCACATAGCAATTTAGTTTCACTTGATATGATAACCAAGTTAGGAATTGAAACAGTTGATCATCCTACTCCCTATAAGGCCACTTGGGTAACTCAAGGACAACATGTAGAGATTCGTAAGAGAGCTTTTGTTGATTTCTCAATTGGATCATATCATGATAGGGTGCTTTGTGATGTCATTCCAATGACTTGTGGTCATATCATCTTGGGAAGACCATGGCAGTATGCTAGGACATTGCATGATGGATTCCATAATACATATTTGGTGCATAAAGGAGATGTTAGATATAAATTAGTGCCTTTGCCTTTGGAGTAGTCAAATGAAAGTTTTATGATCTGTTTTGAGAAACATTTGCAGGTGAATAAGCAGGGTAAGATAGGTAAGACAGGGGAAGATACTGGTTGGAAGAGGAATGATGAGTTGCAGTAGATATATGAAGAGTACAGTCCTAAAAATCAGAATATTTGGGACTTGGACAATATTAAGATTGGGAGTATTGAATTCCCTATAGTTGAGGGTGATAGAGGAGGTGTTCTTTCACAAATGAATCAGTGGCATAGAGGCAGAAACAGGGCACAAAATCATACTGAGTTCAAGCAGCAAGTAGGACAAACAAAACAGATTTTTGACACTAACATGATGAATGACATGAGTGCAGATTGGAAGAAGAGGAAGACAGTGACTTTGGGAGATTACATGCCTTGTCATGTGAAGATGAAAACATATGAGAGCAAGGGGTCTTTTGGTGGCAGCAAGTTGGATGCTTCTTGGGGCAAGAAACTTTTCTTTCTTGGGGAGAATGTTGTAGGAGCACCCAAGCTCATTAGGAGTCAGTTGAAGAGTCAGGAGAGTGCAAGAGACATGAAGGTTTTTCCATCATTCCAAAGCATCAATTATGGTATCTTGGAGCCTATAATGGCATTTGGGATGAATAGATGTAATGGGAATATCAAAAGTCCTAAGGGTCCTGAAAGGACCATAGGACCAAAAAACCTTGTAAGTGGACCAATAGTGTCCCAGGGGGTCTAGATAGGTTTATAAAGTTTAATCATGTCAATAAGGTTGAATAATAATTATTTAATAGTTTGGAATGGTTTCTAGTTAATAGGAATTAATAGAATAAGAGTTTGGAAATTCAAATTTTCAAAAATCCACTTTAGGCGGGAAAAGGAGGTTTAGGTGTTTTAGAGGTAATTATGCAACTTAATCAATCCCAAATGGTTGGATCAGTTGGGGAATGGTTCTATAACCCCAAAATTATCATTTGTACGGAGGTTGGGCGTTTGGAGCAAGTACTGTACAAACTATTTTATGGAAATAGTGAAAAACATGTTTTTTGGCACTTTTATGGTGTTCTTTTGTTAAATACTTGATCTCTATTGAATCTATGTCTAGTAGGATGCTTTAGGAGTTTTTGTTTACATATTTTAACACCATTGAAGGCTCTGAAAGCAGTGATAATTAATTTCTTTTCATTTTATATTGACTGTCCTAAAAAAGAACACAAATTTACACTAGTTTGAGGGTTTTTCATGGATAAATGATCCATTTCATGGGATTTTATGACTGTATCTTGTGAAATGGATCATATTTAACATGTACCATACTGGACTAACAACATAATGTGTAGGAGAGATGAATACTATGGTGTACACCAAGATTTGATTGTGAAAAGTGCTTGAAGTTGGAGGCTAGGGTATAGTAGTAGAAGATCTGCCTTAATGAGGGGTGTGTTTTTGAGTTGGGATAGACTAAATATGTTGTACTAATGGTGTAGAGTCAATGAAATTTTTTTGGAAGTGATTGGAAGGTTAGTTTTCAAGAGGCCCTAGTTTTTGAGGCAAGTTAAGGAGGGGTTTGTGTTTGAGCATGTTAGAGGTGTCATAGAGGTCTAAAAACTTGGATTCCTTGGTTTTGAGTTATTTTAAGGGATTTTTGAAAGTTTCATGGTCAGGGGTTGAGTTTAAAGAGGGGTTGCTTTGAAAAAGAGGGCTAATTAGGCCTAAATTTGAGGAAACAACATATTTTTGATTGGTGTGCTCCAAAACAAGTGCCATCAAGAATCTAGTATGTTATGTATCATCACAAACCACATCTGGTTCAATCATTAGTTTGGAGGTTCCTTTGGAAAGTTTGAGTGCAAAGTCAAAAATCCTTCGCTAGAGGCCTAGTTGGCTAGTAGCCTAGTTAAGGTGAAAAATTGGTTTTGTGTCTAAGTCAAAGGGTTGGGCTTTGAAATCATTCAAAACAAGTTTTTTTGGGTCTCTTAAGGGTGTTCCAAGGGTTTGGGTCCATAAAGAGAGCATACAAGCGATTAGTGCATCATTAAGCCTTGTCTCCATTAGGGTGCCTGGGAGATAGCTTGAGATTGCAACCTTTAATCCTTGAAATATTTGTGTTTCTTTCAAAGTCCCTGACCCTCTGCATCAATGGGTCATGACCCTATTCTCTAGGAAATTAAGTGTTAGAGGAAAAATAATAGCTAGATAATTTTGTTCAATGCTTGCAATTTATTAGAAAGTGGTACAAATGGGCTATAGAATGCATAATTTAGAAAATTAGGGACCCAATTAGGTTCAATAATTTAGGGGGGGAAAACATAGTGTGAAATTGTCAAGGGTGATAGTTTACAATGCTACATTTAGCCACCACTTTAGTGAGAGTATGAACTTATGCTCAGAATCACACTAAAGTAGAAAATATACATCAAGAGGGCTCCAATTGTCTAAATTTTGAAGAGATAGGATAACTAAGGATCTACAAAGGTGATTGTAGACACTTAAAAATGACCTAGGCCTACAAGCTCTATTTTTACCACTTTCGTCCTAGCATAATCATGACATTTAATTATGTCCTTGGTCCACATTCGACTATTAATTAAATAATTCATAATTATTTAATTAATTCATTTCCTTTTATTCTTCATGATTATTAAATAAATAAATTTTATTTATTTATTAAATACGTCATTAATTGTCTAAGTCTTCCTCTAATTAAATAAATTTCTAAATTTTTTTAATTATCTTCATTCATTTATTCTTCCTGATTATTAAATAATTGAATTTTATTTATTTATTTAATATGTCACTAATTCTCATAATTAAATGAATTTATTAATTTATTTAATTACTAATCATATCCTCTCAATTAAATAATTATCTTAATTATTTAATTACTTAATTTAACATTTCTCTCATTTTAAATAAGTTAATTATTTAAAATGATTTCACATTCTTAACTGTTAGTTCATTTTACTAAATAATCTAAAAATTGATTATTTATTATCTCACAAAATCCATATTTTGAATTAATTTAATTCAAAATGGTAATATTCTTCCAAAAATCAAGTAATCGAATAGATTCTTAATTTTCCAAATCTAATCTTCAGTTCAACTCTTATCTTCTTAATTTTTCAAATCTCACAAATCAAGCAGTCTTTATCTTCTTGATTTTCAAAAATCTTTATTTTTCTAATTAATTATCTCATCTATTCTCCACCGCCGATTCAATTTTCTCAGATGACATCTCGACCACTCGTTTAAGGATTTTTCCCTAACCCTGATTAGGGATTATCAGATTAAATCTTGTCCTCTGATTTTAGGATTTTTTCAAAGGTCGATCTCGTCCATCCAATCAAAATTGCATTTTCTATAAAATGTTATTTTGCTCACATTTTTGGATTATACACAGGAATTTTGTTATTCTAACGCATTAAGGCTTAGAGTTATTTGGCATTTTAGAATCATTTTGTCATAGGAATAGGCATAGACATTTATTTTAAATCCTTCAAAGCTTGTGTAGGACATAGGCATAGTCAAAGAATTGCTCACACATTCAATCTGAGGGCAACCATCCACAAGTTAGAAGGTACTATCAAGGTGAATCATGGAAACTCCTACAAACAACAAGTATAATTGTTCTTATTTTTAAGTTTTCATTGTTCTTGATAGGATCTTTGGGTTATATGATTTTATATGCTAACATCTAATATACCTAAAATTTACCCTTAGATAAATTTGGTGAACCCGACACATTTTTTTTTTGTAGTTTCCGTACGGTTTTGGTTTTCTATGTTTTTTTTGTAGGTACAGGTACGGAATGCCGCATTTGTCTTTTATTGTGATGCATTTGATGCTTCGCGACGCATTCATAGACTCAAACATCTCAATCACTCTGATGTGCCGCAATTGAAGTTTGGAAAGCCGCATCTGAACTACCGAGCCGCATTTGCAGCACAAAGCGACGCGTTCACTCTGTTGTGATACATTTGCCTGGTAACATTTTCTTCTTTTTGGCATTTGGGTTTCTATTTTTCTGCTCTCTTTTTTTGTTTACTTTTTGGTTTTTCCAAGCATTCTAGTTTTCTTTTCTACATTCTTCCTAGCATAGGTTTTCGTGTTACTAATCTTAGTTTGCAGTGTGTGGCGGTTACATATCGTGGGTCCAAGATCATCTGATAAGAAACTCCTAACTTGTGGTTTTGTAGGTTTGAGTGTCGAAGACTAACTTCTAAACATTGTGCTTGCATTTTTTAGATTAGTACACATTTATTTTTGGTGCACATAAAATGAATATGTTTTCTACTTTGTCTGAATGTGTTTACAAAATGGTAGGTGATTATGCTCTCACCTTGTGAAAACTTGGTGATCAAAAAATCAGACCCATTTTATTTGTTATTACCCTCATGAATTAGTAATCGAAGTATCCTCTCCCCTTGCACTTTCAGGCGATCCTGGGTGTAAGAGAAATGGTTACTAACTCTAGAACTTGGGCCTATTCTGGTGGGAAAAAGTACTCACCCCAGGACAACTCAAACCGGTAGCACCCTAAACCCGAGGGACTTCCAGCCGGTATATAAAAGTGGATTCTTGGGGAAAGCCCAAGAATCATGCATATGGTTCTGATGAGATGGATCCGAAAGGGGACTCTCACCACATGGATCATGCCCTATGGACAGAATTCCCATACTAAACACCTTTTGTTTTAGAGGCCAACCATTCTTCAGTCGTTGCTTGGTATAGTGCAGGGTACAGTATCATGCCTGAAGACACTCACTACTGATCCCCTTGAGTAGAGATAGTTCTTGGGAAGTCACTACCCAATAATCTGAAGTTGGTGTGCTCAAATGACGTTAATGAGCCGTGGAGGGGAACCAATGCCACCAAACTTCTAAGCTATCCGCTCTCGAGAAGGAAAGGTGTTTAGCACCAATCTGGGGTATATCGGTGGGCTATACCAAGTATACAAACCCTTGGCCTATTGGCCTATTAGGATTGTACTTGTCTTATGTGCGCTTGCTTACATTCAAAACATTATGCTTGTCAAGTGTTTGATGGATTTTCCAACTTCTACACAAAACATTCAACATTAGATAGATCAGATTTTCTCTCAATACATCAAAAACCTCAAATTTAGCAAACGGTTTCGCAACTCTTGAAACACAATTGCTATGTCAAATCACATTTGCCAAATTTTGCAATGCACTAGACCTGTTAAACCACATTTTTAATTCAAAAAACCGCATCTGTCTACGTCACAACGCATCTGAAACTCACAGAACCACATTTTCAAAACTCAGTCGCATTTGTCAGTCCCAGAGCCGCATTCGCTCAAACCAAGCCGCATTCGCAATTCTGCGATGTATTTGACATCTCAAACGATGCATTTGCCTGACATAAGAAAAATCTTCATACAAAGTCCAAACTAAGTCTAAATTCTGTCAATCTTTTGTCAAACACTATTTCCAAGGGGATTCTGTTAAAAACCAACTTTGAAATTGCTCAATTTTTTCAACCATTAGTTTGCATTCTTGACCATAGGCTTCATTCTTCAATTTTTTTTTGTTGCATACATTAGACATTAGCTTGACCCTAGGTTCTCATCCTTGCATACTTTGGATTAGGTTAAACTCAGCACAATTTGCAACGTCATTGCTTTCGAAACTAGGTTATCTTGGACTTGATCACCATTCCCTTTTTTAGTCATTGTCCCTTTTGTGAGATTTTCCATCTCAACAGTCTAGTTAGGAAAACTCACTAGTCATCTTGACCTTGTCACTTTTTCATTTTCAACAAGTCCTTTAGTAACTTAAATCAAAAACAAAGATTGAGCTTAGAAGTGTTTAGGTATCCTTTTCTCCAAATTGCATTCTAGTTTATACCTCGCATATTTTATTCCCAAAAAAAATAATCCAAAAATATTATTCATACTAGTTGTCATTTTGAACCTAGACATTGCATAGTCTTGCATTGTCATCTTTGCATTTAGGTGTCATTTACATTTGAGCAATCTCATTTTATGGTGGAAACTAGACTCCAAAGACAGAAATGACAAATGGCAAACTTTGGACAAGACTCCACTTCCAATGTCAACAATCACACGTATGACCCAAATTGGACTTTTGACGATCCACTTGCCAACACGAACAATCAACCTCTCATGACCATACAATCCTCATCAAACAGTCCCTTTGAACCATTCTTACATAAGGATGAATACAGATAAATACTTGAGGAAAACCTAGAGGTAGTAACACAAGATCCAGAGGCCTCTCAAATCGTGGAACAAATGGTCCTATATGATAGAGACAGATATTTTGACATACTCTTAAGTCAAGGAGCTAGGTTACCCCATGGATTTGACATTAGCACGTTGAGATCAACATCTCCTAACCCTAATGTCAACAATGCGCATAACATGTCAAATAGTGGTCAACCTCCAAACACTACAAGCAATACCTTTTTTGAAGCTACAACGACAGTGAATGCTACCTCCAACAATCCAAACACCTCCAATTCAATAAATGCTACATCCATTGGAGGATCACAATCTGTCACAGTTCCCACAATATTCACAACACCGTTACAATCAACTGGAACCACCTTTGGCTCCTTGGCAGTGTGGGAAAGTTATTCCAATCCTCTCTTTACCACTACGGTAAATACCACGGGGGCATCATCAAGTCATACAAATCCTCCATTGACAACTATGTCTAGTACCATGAGTACACCTTCGTCATATCCTCTCATTGGTATCTCACAAAATCCTTTTGGTGGAGGTCAATGATGTATCTTTACTCAAGAACAACAACAAAATGTTAACACATCAACACAGTCCAATACCATCAAACCCCAAGGAAAAAATACGACCATTCCCCTTGTCCAAACCCAACAATTTGGACAAGGCAGTCAACACACACAACCTATGGCATCATTGACAAATCAAAATGTTCATGGTCACCATATTCCCCAAATATGGACCCAAATGTCTGGGGGACACATCCCAACATACTCACCAACATACCCCCAATCCAAACTTTCAATACCAACAACACACGAATCTGAATACATCATACATGTCACAACAATCCATCCCTCCACAATACACCAATATCCACGCACAACAAATGGGGACCTATGGCATACCAATCAATCCAATGTATGGGACCACAAATGACCCTATAATAGATGCCTTACAAGCAAAACTGATGGGTCTAGAGAAGACCAAAGAAAACATAAAAACATCTGGCAAAAAATCAGAAGTGTCATATGATCTAAATGTATATCCCTTCGACATGAACTTATACATGCCACCATTTCCTCCGGGATATGTGTCACCTAATTTTACCAAATACTGAGGAAAGAAAAACCCCATCGAACATGTCTAAGAATTTGCAACCAATTGTATGGACGTTTCTTATGAACAAATTTACTTGATGAGACTATTTTCTAAAAGTCTCGTAGGTCCTGCCCTTGAATGGTTCTCCACCCAAAAGGATATCCAAACATGGGATGAGCTTAAACACAAATTTATAAAAAATTAAGCGTACAACATCGACATGGACACCTCTATTACTAGTTTATGCAATCTCAGGCAAGAGGATGTTGGTGAAACATTCATCCCATTCTTTCAAAAATGGAGAAGTCTAGCTAGTCGGTGTCACATTGACATACCCGAAAAGGAAAAAGTGGACATATTCGTTCAAACACTTCTAGGACCCTTAAAATATGCATTGCAAGTGCATTGTTGCACAACCTTCATGGACCTAGTCGAAAAAGGTGTCCAGATTGAGAAAGCCCTCATTGCAAAGGGAGAGCTAGGATACGATCCTAAAAACACAAATTCAAATCCTCCCACTGAAAAAAACAAGTATTGGGTCAAAAATAAGCATGTTACAAATGATGGTGTTGTTGATGCCAAGGATGTAAACACTATGGGTCCCGTATTGGCCCTGAAAGGGGTTCAACTGCAAAACAAACCAACAACGATATCAACACCCCCTACCAATGTCCCTTCAAACAGCCAAAGCGGCCAAAACAATCAAGGACAATACCGTCAAACGAGACAATTCCCTAGAGGTCGCACATACGCTCCCTTGGGTGAGCCCATTGAAGAAGTCCTCAAGAAATGCCTCTAGAATTGCATCATCACACTTCAAGAACCAAACCATATGACCTAGGACAATTCAAACCAGCATGGTGGGATGATAATGCATTTTGCGATTATCATCGGGCAAAAGGACATAAAACTTCTACCTATCGACAACTGAAAAACCTAGTACAAGACCTTATCGAGAGTCATATCATTAATGTAGGTGGACAACAATTTTCCTCTAATTCATATCATACCATTCATAAGAACCCACTGCAAGACCATGGTTCTAATAATGCTTCCATGTTAGGTCCACAGATAAACAATAATCAAGCCAATTTTTCCTGAGCCAAATATGACTATTCTGGTGGACCTATTATAAATAATGTCAGAACTGGTGATGAATACATCAACACCATCATGGTTAAGAGAGCACCCCAATGCAATGCTACTACTTGAAGTGGCAAGGTCACCATAGCTGATCCGCCTCCCGCTAGGCAACCAAAGCTTACCATACCACGTCCATCTCCTAAGCAATCACAACCCACCACGACCACAAAGCAATGGCAACCCAAGAGTCAGTTTAACCTTATCAACCAGCTTGGAAAAACTCCTGTGCAAATTTCTATACTTGAGCTGCTTCGCATCTCTCCCACGCATAAGGCTATACTGGATAAAACCTTGCAAGAGTCATCAGTCCCTAAGGATATTGATGTCAACCAGTTTGAGACCATGGTGGGATACCTCACTACGCCTCACCACGTCACCTTTTCTGATCAAGACTACTCGTCACCTAAGACTAACCATAACGATGTATTACACATTGAAACTTTCATCCATAAGCACAAGGTTAGAAGAGTTTTAGTAGATGGCGGAGCAGGATTGAACATATGCTCCTTGAAACTAGTTAAGGCTCTAGGATTTTCTGATGCATGTGTGGACCCTACAAAGAGTATAGTGATAAAAGAATATGATGACGAAGAATGCTCTTCACGAGGCATTATTTCTCTTCCTATCAGAGTAGGACCAGTCATTGTGGATACAACCTGCCAGGTCCTGGATCTAGAATTACCTTACAACATCTTGCTCGATCGCCCATGGATTCATGCCTTAAAAGTTGTTCCATCCACATATCACCAATGCTTAAAATTCCCATTTGATGGCACAAAAATCACTATATATGGAGACCCCGACCCTTTTCAATATTGTACCAATCTAAGGTGAATTTCTGCAAACTGAGTGCCTATTAACCAAGAAGCACCTAGCTCCTCTTCTTCTAAATACATTGATCCATCCACACTCGCATCATCTTCCATGTCCACTCCGTCCACGTCTTCTGCCACACCACCATCTTCCACAAACCCTAAGGTTGAAACCACTGTCAAGATCCAGAACCTCGACTGTGGAGAATTCAAACTACATACATCATATAGCATCACAACAATACCCAAGTCTCCGAAGGTCTATGGTTGGCCATGTTTTAGAATGGAACCTAAAAAATTTTTCAAAGTTTCACCAAAAATAGTTTTCATCAAATGGGGAGACATGAGTAATGAGGATCTTGCCGATATTACATGATGGCTCTATAAGGAAATGGAAGACCTACCCCCATTACTAGTTAAAAAATATGGCAAGGGATATGGCATAATGAAGGCTAAGGGATACAATGGCACTAGTGGCCTAGGCAGAAATAAAACTAGACAAAGAGAGCCCATAGAATCTTTCAAAATACCAAAATATCTTGGATTAGGGTATGGATTGCCCGACAATAATGACTGACGTACTACTGGACTTTCGAGTGAGCATGTGCATGCTTCGGAAAGTGTTGAGACCACTAAGGAAACCTTCACTGAAACTGACTCCCAAGAGTGGGAATTTGGCTCTCAAAGATCCTTAAGTGATTGTTGCCTCGATGATTTGTTTATCGAAATGGGGGAGCTCACCTCTGAACAAAATTTTTGGAAAACATTTAAAATCGATCAAGCACCAAATACTCATAGTTCCATTTCCCTTCCCCATGAAATACAAACCCCACCATTTGAATCCCTACAATCCAATCCATGTGAAATACCAAACGACACTGACAACCATGACTCTAAGTCCTTCACCCCTTATTTTGACAGGTGAAGGGGAATATTGGATAGAGTCCGATGTGGAGTTGGATGATGATAATCTCATCTACAATATCACTGAATCTATCTGTATGCTTTCTGCATCCTCCCCTCAATTCACCAATGCTAACGATGGCATTTCCCTAGTTTATCCTCAACTAGTCAATTGGGACCAACAAGGCCCACCAATCCTGGACACATTTCAGAATGAGGAGGAAATTACAGAGTTGATGGGATTATGTGAGGGCATACCCAGTGGTGATCACAAGTTGGGATTCACCATTGATCTAGATTGTGTGGCCTACTTCGGCGAGACTGCTCCATCCTCCAGTTGCAAAATTAAAAATAAAAATAAAATAAAAAATGAAACGTCTTTAGGTGAAAACTGAAAGGAACCTTTTGATGACAAAAAAGTAAAAACAAATCATGTATCTATGGGTGAAAACCTCTCTAAGGCACCCAATGATGGAGGACTAGACTTTCTTCCCGTAACATAAGATAAATCAGCTATGCTCATAGAGGACACCATAGAAGACAACATATCAACAACTGAAGATCCCAAAATGGTCCTCTTTGCTACATCCTTGACTCAAGAAGAGAGACCAGAATTTCAAAAATTCTTCACAGAACGTAAAGTCAACTTTGCATGGTCCTATGCTAACATGCCAGGGTTAGACCCATAACTGGTTCTGCACCATCTGCCACTATTGCCTAATGCAAAACCAGTCAAACAGAAGCTACACAAAATGCATCCTCAGGTTGCTCTATTGGTCAAGGCTAAGTTGAAGAAACTTCTAGACATTGGGTTCATATGGTCTATTGATTATGCTAAATGGATATCTAACCTGGTGCCAGTAACAAAGCCAAATGGAATGATCTGAGTCTGCACTGATTTTAGAGACTTAAATAAGGCATGCCCAAAATATGACTTTCCTTTACTGAATATTGATATCATAGTTGACCTCACAGCAGGATATGAGATGTTGTCCCTCATGGATGGTTTCTCCGGCTATAATAAAATTCGTATTTCCCCCAAAGACCAGCATAAAACAACATTCACTTGCCCTTGGGGTACATATTGTTGGAATGTCATGCCATTTGGTCTTAAAAATGCATGTTCCACATATCAGAGGGCTATGACTACAATATTTCATGACATGATGCATAAAATAATGGAAGATTATGTAGATGACCTTCTGGCCAAATCAATAACAAGAAAGGATCATCTGAAGGTGTTAGACACAATTTTCAAAAGACTAGAAGAATACAAAGTCCAGCTAAATCCTAAGAAATGTGTCTTTGGTGTAACATTGGGTAAACTCTTGGGATACATAGTTTCTCGAAGAGGCATTGAGGTCAATCTAGAAAAAGTAAAGGCCATCATAGACATGCCTCCTCCTAGAGGTATAAGCGAACTCAGAACCCTACAAGGCAGGGTACAATCTATTCGGCGCTTCATAGCACAATTGGCTAACAAGTGTCACCCATTCCAATATCTTTTGTGCAAAGGAATACCCTTTGTATGGACAGATAAATGCCAAGAAGCTTTTTAGCACATAAAAGACTACTTACTATCACCACCAGTCCTCATGCCGCCCATTCACAGAAATCCTTTGATATTATACATCTCTGCCACTAATTCAACACTGGGGGCATTGCTAGCACAAAACGACCAAGAAGAAAAAGAAAGAGCTATATATTATATCAGTCTAACATTGGTTGGGTATGAACTAAACTACACATCAATTGAACGGGCTTGTCTAACCGTGGTCTTTGCAGCACAAAATCTAAGACATTATATGTTAAGTCACTAATGCATTTGACTGCAAAATACGACGAAACTGTCCGACAAAATATGTAAAATTCGATGTTCGTCGGGTGCTTGTAAAATTTGATGTGTAATTTCCAATTGTTTCGAAAGTTTATCCCCGACGTCCGTCGAAATATCGACGAACCTGGTGTTCGTCGAAATGTCGGCTATTATTTTCGTCGAATGTTCGACAAACATGAAAAATTAAAAAAATCAAATTGTGGCCGACATAAAAGAAAAGTGAGTTCGGCCTGATGTATTGCGACAGTGTTTTGCTCTACTTGAGACAGTTTGTGGAGAACTACGGACGATTTTCTTAGGAAAAATCAGAAAAAATTCAAGAAGATATCACCAGGTTGAGGGTAGTCATTGTCTTTTTGCAGAATTCAGTTGTGAAGTCAGATTTGTAGTTCCAGGTTTGAAAATCATATTTTAAAGCAATATCTCATCAGATTTCATTTGTAGAGGTTAGGGTTTTGAGAATTTCATGTCCAGATTTTGTTGTGTGGAATCACCATAAGATCACAACGGAGGAAC
>VDFB02192208.1:0-21548 GCA_007258455.2 Sequoia sempervirens | reverse complement strand
ATGAATTTTAGTCCCACATTGCTCAAATTTGGACATTCATCCATCTTGGAATTCTATAAATAAAGAGCTCATATCCTTATTTCATCATCCACAATCTAGGCAAAGTTACCATGCTCAAATATATCTTGAATTTCATCCATTATCATTAAATCATAGTTAGATTTTTTGCAGATTTTGGCTTGGAGTTCTCATTCTTCACCAACAAAGTGGATCAATCATCTTCAACACATCAAGCTTGCATCATAGGAATTGGGAAAGGGCCAATTTTCACATCAAATTGGCACCAATTCCCCCATGGGATCATGAGTTTGCACATCTAATTAGGATTTGATCTTTGTTTTATCATTTTCATTGTGTTCTTTGTTATTTTCTTTCCTAGTTTGAAGTTGTAAATGGATTTCATGGGGAATCCTTATTTTGGCTTGCAATCACTTGTCTAACTCGCTTATTCTTATTGTTTGGCAAGTATCAAGGTTGGGGTTCGCACAGGGGGAAATGTGGTTTATGAATGGAGCTCCCCTCTACATGCAGCAATGGAACCATAATTTCGATCCAGTAAAGATGAGACCTTATGATTTTCCTATCTGGATCAGACTTTATAACCTCCCAATGGAATACTGGCTGGGGGATTGTTTGGAAAAAATTGGCTGATCATTGGGATCTCTTATGGAAATTGACCTGGACATTTTGGAAGGGGATCTATACAAATATGCTAGGATAAAAATTGCAGCTATAGACACCATTCCCCAGAAGATATGCCTTATGGTTGACGGAATCTGTTGGATTCAAGAGATCAAAATAGAAGAAGACAAAAAAATTTGTTCCAAATGCAATGATTGGGATCATAGTGGGGCGGATTGCAAGAAAGGGAAAATGAGAGTATGGATGAAGAAGAGCTGCAGGTCAATTCCTCTTCTCCCACACATCCCCCTAATTCAGATATCGATGTGAACCATTTAAAGGAAGGCATTGTTGAAGCAGAGGCCATGACCAAAATACACACAATTCCTAAAGTTGTGAAGCCATCGAAGGTCTCGAAGGAGGTTTCGCATTCCCCAGGAAAATCCAATGAACAAACTACAACTGATGAGATGGATAAAGCATCCTTGGCCAGTGATGATTTGGACTCAAATGTCGACCTGACAGAGGTTTTGGATATCATTGAGGAATGGTGTATATCACAAACAACTGCAAAACACTTAGGTATGGGAAAAATCGGCATGTCAAGTAACACTAGAGGGAGGAAATCTTTTAAACAACTGCGGGAAGAGGAGGCAGTTGCCAAAAAGTATCCTAGTATCACCAAATTTCTAAGTACCAAGGGAGGAAGCCCCTCCCTTGGGAAGCAATGAAGATCACCACCTGGAATGTCAGGGGCCTCAAGGCCCCTAACAAGCGATGCCTGATTAGGCATCAGTTACAAAAAAGCACAAGTAGTATCATATTGTTACAAGAAACTAAATTGTCGAGTGTAGAAGTGTTGAAGTTCCTGGGTATTTGTAAGCAATGGAAAGGTTATTTTCAGGATTCCTCGGGCTCCTCAAGGGGCTTGGGCTTGTTATGGAAGGAGGCTTTGATTTCTGTAGAAGTGGTGAATTCATCTCCAAATTGGATCACTGCTAGAGTTTATGTTCTTGGATTAAATTGCCAATTTACTTTAATCAATGTTTATGGCCCAACAAAAACTGAGGAAAAAGCTTTAATGTGGCAAGCTTTGTTGGACTTCAGCCGTCAACTTCTGAGGGAGAAGCTGGTCATTGGGGGCGACTTCAATGCTTTTTTGGAATTAATGGAGAAAAGCGGTGGGATTAGAAGAATTTCTTAAGCAACATTAGATTTTAGATGGTTTGTGGAGACCGTTGGTCTAGTCGACTATCCCACAGAGAATGGATTGTTTACATGGAAAAATAGGCGTAAGGATTTTATAGCCATCGCAGAGAGATTGGATAGATTCCTACTATCCCCTACCTGGAGTATTTTGAACACTCACATTCGTACAAGTATCTTGCCAGTGTCAATCTCTGACCATTTTCCTGTAGAGCTCTTAATCAATGATTGGTCAAAATAGGTGAAAACTACATTCAAGTTCTAGAATATGTGGTGGAGGGATGGAAGCCTTTTAGGTTTATTGGATAAATGGTGGATTGAAGCTAAGGTGGGAGGCTCGATTAGCTTCAAAATAACTAAAAAGCTTCAAATACTTAAACAGAAACTGAAGGATTGGAATAGGGAGAAATTCCAAAATATCTTCATGGAAAAGGCAATCACAAAAAGTGAGTTGGAGGCTTTAAATGAAAAAGTTATAAGGGATAGGATGTGGAATGAAGATTATCGGAAAGAAAAAGAATTACATGCGAAGTTGACGGAGCTCCTTAAGAAAGAAGAAATCTATTGGCGAGACAAATCTTGGGAGGTTTGGTCCAGGATGGGGATTCGAATTCCAAGTTTTTTCATGTGTTAGTTTTGGCAAGAAGGGTGGAAAACAAAATAGAAGAAGTTAAAACTACGGACGGCTCTCCGGTTCGCGGCTCAACGGATGTAGGAAAGTTGGCAGCAAATTTTTTTACATTGTTACTTGGCAATTGGACACCAAAGGTAGTTAGTGATTTTTTTTTGGAGGCACTAGGCAACTGGGTTACTAAAGCAGATAATAAAATGTTGTGTGAAGCTTTCTCAAAAGATGAAGTTAAAAACGCACTTTTCCAACTCCATCCGGACAAGGCTCCGGGGCCTGACGGATTCTCAGCAAGGTTCTTCCAATCTTGCTGGAGTTTTGTTGGAGATGAGCTATGGCAACTTGTGGAAGATTTAAATAATTCAATAATTGCTCTAATTCTAAAGAAATCTGAATGTCAAACTTTTAATGACTTCAGACCCATCTCACTCTGTAATACAATATATAAAATAATAGCTAAGGTACTAGAAAATAGACTAAAACCGATCTTGGGGAGAATAGTATCACCTAAACAAAATGGTTTCATCCCAGGAAGGGAAATCTTTGATTGTATCTTGCTCATCAGCGAAGCCGTTCACACACTTTCAACAAGTAAAGAGGTAGGGATGATAATTAAACTTGATGTTTGCAAAGCCTATGACAAAGTTTGTTGGGGGTTTCTTTTGAAGGTAATGGAAAAATTGGGTTTTGATTCTCATTGGAGGGAACTAATATCCTTTTGCATCTCCACAGTCAGATTCTCAATATCAATAAATGGCTCTCTTCATGGCTTTTTTCAGGCAATGAATGGATAGCATAGGGCTATCCAATATCGCCTTTTCTATTTGTACCTGAGAATATTGATATCCTTCGACGAACATCTGTTGCATTATTCATTGACACCTCTTTGTTGGGTGAAGCAAGCATCAGGGCTTGGCTCGTTGTATTCAGGAAGTTTTGGCAGAGTATGAACTGCACTCGGGTCAACATATGAATAAGGAAAAATCGTGCATATAATTCTTCAATACAAGAAGGTCACTGGAAGGAGCCATCTTTGCCATCTTGGGATTTAAAGTTGGAAAGCTCCCTACAAAGATTTTGGGGATCTCAATATTCGAAGGAGCCTGCCGAACAAAACACTGGGAAGAAGTGATTAATAAATGCAGGAATAAAGCGATGGAATGGAAAAACAATTGGCTCACATTAGCAGGACACATTATAAAGGTCAAATCAGTATTGTCTACAATTCTAATATACACTATGGCTTGTTGCGATGCTCCTGCTAAAGTTGAAAATGAACTAGAAAAGATCTTGAGGAAATTCCTCTGGGAGGGTTCTAAGAGTGAGAAGAGAATCCCACTCCTCAGCTGGGAAATGACGTGTAGAGCCAAAGCCAATGGCAGCGTGGGTTTGAGAAATGTCATATTTCAGAACAATGCCTTGGGAGCCAAAATAATTTGGAAAATGTACATGCATCTTGAGAAACTCTGGTGCCGTATTCTTCAGAACAAATACCTGGATAGAGTGGAGTCTTCGAGAATCCTTACAGTAGAGGATTTAGGTGGCTGCTCGGTAGTATGGAAATTCATAGCTAATTATAGAGAACTAATCACGAACCATCTCACTTGGCGAATAGGAAATGGGAAGACGGCCCTATTCTGGACAGACTCTTGGGACAGGCATAAGAGTCTAACAGAAATGTTTGGTCTAGAGCAGTTTGTGGATAGGCTCGGGGAAGATTGTGGGTCAAAGGTGGTGGACTATGTTTGCAGTGGCACTGAAACAGTTGGAGGCATAATGAAGTGGAAAGGTATGGATGCCTAGCCCCTAGCCCAAAATCTCAAGGACGAGGTGGCTCAAGAATTGAGCAAAAAAGAACGATCAATTTATGTAACCGGGAAGACTCAATTATCTAGTGCAAGGCAACCTCTAGTGAGTACTCGACTAAACTAGAATACCAGCTCCAGATTGCACAGGGGGCGGAGAAATCATGGATGGAATCACTATGTTGGAAGCATGAAGTACTACCTAAAGTTGGTGCTTTCCTTTGGGTTGCCTTACATAAACGATGCCTCACCAGAGAAAGACTGAAAAGGATTGGTATGGTCAGGCCATCCAGGTGTGTCCTTTGTGAGTAGAATGAAGAAGATGTGGACCATTTGTTTCTAACTTTCCCCTTCGCCACCTTTTGTTGGGATTGGTTGTTCGGGGCATTGCGTATGCAGTGCCCTTGACAACAAGTTGTGGGATTTCCTGAACAGCTAGACATTGACAAATAGGAATGGCTACTAGTATAGCATCTGGATTGTGGCACCTTCCTTTGTGGTTTGGCACCTCTAGAAAGAAAGGAATAAACTTATTTTCAAGGAGGCGGCTTTAGAAGAGGTACAAGTTATAGAAAAAATTCTGGAAGCTATTACAGAAACTATAAACAATAGAACAAACATTGGTTCAAAAGAAAAATGCACGAAGTGGGATGAGGAGATGCAGAAGTTGTGGTCTAATCTTAAGATTCTGAAGTCTAAGGTGGAAAAAACTTCAAAAGTGGACAGGAGGAAGGTCCATTGGTTATCACCAGTAAGGTTAAAGTGGAAACTCAACTTTGACGGTGCAGCTAAAGGTAATTTGGGTCAAGAGGGGGTGGGTTGTATTATAAGAGATGTGAATGGTAAGTGTGTTTGGGTAGCATCTAAATACCTGGGGGTCCAATCAAATAATATTGCAGAACTTGAAGTGTTAGCCCTTGGCCTTCATCTTTGTATTCAAAAAGGTATAGAGGCTGTGGAAATTGAGGGGGATTCACAAATTTGTATTCGGGTTGTCTCTTCTAGGAACTCTCCCAACTGGCGAATTGGTAATTGGGTGGAGGTGAATAAGTCACTTTTGGGTAGGCTTGTTGACTTCTCTCTTACACATGTGTATAGAGAAGCAAAACAAGCGGCAGATTTGTTGGCTAATTGGGGTGTGTACCAAGATACTGATGTGTTGGTGGATGCCTCCGCTGACCATTGGATGGGACTCCAGGCTGTCTTAGATGAAGATATGGAAAAATTGGGTAGTGGTCTTCCCGGAGAGATCTTGGAACCATGATTTGGCATACATAGAACTCATGTTAAAGGACGTAGACACTACTGATGAATCTACAAAGTAGATATGTTTGGTACTTAGTTCTTGATATTGTGTTGGAAGTTGTCATGGTATGTCGTCTGTTTCCTGGTCTGCAGTTCTATTTAGGGTTGCACCAGTTTGTGCACTCATATCCAACTGTATCTATGGGGCTGAGTTCAAAGGGCTAGTGGTTAAGGATGGTGCATTGCTTTGGTGTCAATTGTGTTTGCAAAAATGAAAGTCGGGCGGGGCAATGCCAACGCCTCTTTCGCATTCGCCGGCCTGAGATGTTAATGCAATTCTCGAGGTCGTGAACGGGGTGTTTCAAGATGAACATCATAAGTACGATGGAAAGATCGTCAAAGTGGTGATTGGGCTTCTGGTGGACATTTTGAGCTCGAGGGAAAGGATGGTGGAAAACTTGGGGGGGTTTGTGGCCGAGATCTATGTGGCTGCAATGACAAGTGTAGTATTAGATTTTCCTACGTCGGGTTTGACAAGCCAGCTTCGTATGTATTTCAAAAGCTCTGATTCAGATATTGAGGAGAAGGAGGAGGAGTTGGTTGATGTTGAGGCATGGAGGAGGTGAAAAGAATCCAGGGAAAACTTTGTGGCTAATGCATGGGAGGTCTTTCGGATAGGGGTGATAAACTCATATATGAATGCCTTCATCAGATTCATGGGCAGAGGGCAGTCATGGCTTGGAGTGAACAACATAGATAGGTTGATTGACATGGGTTGGAATTTGGGAATTCTCTACCAATCTCTGTCGTTATAAGGGGGGCTGTTGATTTAGGTGTCTTCTTAGTTTGTTACTTCTTGGCTTATAAGGCCTTTCGCTACTTTTGTAAATGGGCATTATCCCCTTTGATAGCACTTACCTATAAAAAATAAAATACTTATCATTATAATTAATTAATAATATTATTACTGTTAATGTTTGAACGATGTTTATGTAATAGGGTTATTATTTCTATTCTTTAACCAATGACTCAATAATGATAACATTATTGCTACATCAAACATTGATGATGATTTTATTACTATTTGATAACCCAATAATATAATATTATTTAGTCAATTTAATCACTAGCCAAACACATTATTATTGACAATTAAACCCCAAAAAAAAATTTATTAAATAAATCAACAATATATCTTGAATAATAATATTGTTATTGTTTACTCACCCAAGAAATAACAATATTATTGTTTAATCCTTGTTTACACTGTATCATTGTTATTTCACCCACGAATCAATAATGATATTATTTTTAATTAATCACAATTTAAACATTAATGTTTTTTTAAACTGTAGGAATCGGGTAGTCCCCTATAAACTGCAGTGTGCCTGGTATAATTTTTCACGTAATGGGTGACGTTGGTGCAACACACCCTCCAATACCACGGGGACAGGATGGAGACTAAATCTCATGAGCTCTTGCCTACAACATGATGCTTTAGCCAATCGAGCTAGGCACCCGCCCCAATTTAAACATTAATGTTATTATCATTCTCCTTATTGGTAATATTCTTAATGAATCTACGTATAATTTTAAAGGATTATAACAATATTTTCATTTAGCCACCAACTAAATATTGATAGTATTACCAACTATCACATAATCCTTAACTGATCGTTAAATTGACAATGGTGCCCATGTTTCATTGATTTTTAAGCATAAAAAAATGTAAATATTTAGTTGTCACCAAATAATGTTATTATTTATTATCGATCAGTTAATCTTTATGAATGACAATGTTATTGCACAATCAAATTTAAACAATTAATATTATTAACATTATTTAATTTATGCTTAAAATTATTAATAACACTATGATTATTCAATCAAACATTTGATCCTTATTTAATTGTAATCAACATTAACAATAATAGATGGTATTACTTAATCAATAAATAAATATTTTTTTTCGAAAAATTGCTTCTAGAGAGGGTAGCACTCTTTCATTGAATTCAAAAGGATTTACATAGATACAACCATTTAATACTACATCATATTCGGGCTTGTGTGTGTACAAAGTACTAGACACATAGTTTTAGAATTTTTCCTCAAACTTTGTTGACCTTAATGTCATTGGATGTTTGGGTTAAGAAGGGGGTGATCTTTTCCTCTTTACTTCCATCCATTCCTCATTATCCCTGTGGGTGGTACCTTGTTCCTTGCACGTTTCCTTCTTTGTGGACCCACCCTCTGTAGACCTTGATGGAGACCACGAATCTGATAATTGTAAAACTAATTGATTAGGTTTCCTAATAGTTGGAGGTGCACCAACACCCAACGAGCCACCATTTGGCATATTGCCATCAAAAGTTGTCAGAGCATTTGAACATGGGGAAGAAATGAGATTCACATTTTGTGCAACATGTGAAGATGACGGTTCAACCTTCTCTTTAGCTGCAATACCATAATGGGTGGATTCAACCCCCACCCACCATGAGACTTTTCCTCAAACCGAATCTTGCTTCTTGTTGAGGTTGTGTGTATAGTCAAGCATCTAAAAGAAATCTTTTCATAATCTATTGATTAACGCCAACATCTATTTCCTACCTTCAAAGAGATTTCAATTGGAAGGCCTTTGGATAAATCAAATTCAATGCATAAACAAGCACAAGTAGAATTTTCAAATTGATGGTTTCTTTTGAAATGTTGTGATATGTGCCAATTCCATTGGCAATTTCCACCAGACACTTGATCTCCCAAAACTGCAAAGGGAGGTAAGACAGTCTTACCAAAAGGAATGCTAAAGAAAAAGTCTCATACGAGGGTCAAATGAGGGAAACCATGGCTCGATGCATGAAAAATCTCCTTGAAAAAACCAAACGACTGGTGTTGAGAATCAGTGGGCCTTATCTTCCAATGATTCAAATTCCAGTATGAAAAACCCTTTAGCACAAGGGTAGATGTTGATTTCTGCCTACATATATTCTTCCCAGTTTTTGCTTATCCAGGAGTGGAGGTCACACAATTTCGACCAAACTTGCATAAATCTGCAAATTAGGGTGTGTTCCTATAGGTAAACTTCTCTATTATAGGCAATAGTATCCATGCAGATCTTCAAGACTAAATCCGAGTGCCATATGGAAAGAGGGAGACTATGGGAGGTGCGATAATGAGAAAAATAGGACTTTGGGGAAGAAGAAAATGGCATTGTATTGGCCTCCAAACACCCACTAGACGGGTCAAAGGCTAGACCTAGCATAGCCTTGTACTTGGGCCACGAATCCTTCCATATAGATCTGCCCGATTTGCTAGGAAAATGGGACACTGAGTCCCTCGCTGCATTTCGGACCCTGAAGATAAAACTTTAGCAGAAACACCTTTGTAGCATGCCATTACTGAATACCAACTTGAGTTGTAGAGAGGAGGGAATGTAAAGTGGAACAGAGACTTTCAGAGGTAGGAACACCAATGCCATTCACAGGAACCAGAAGAAATAATAAATAATAGCTATCTCCCTTTTTTTTTTTTTTCAAAACTACTCTTTCCCCCTATCCACAGTAGATGACTTAAATTGATGCGACAATCAACATATTGAGAGAGAATTCATTTAAAATGGGTGGTACGTCGTTGTTCAAAACACTCAACCATAACATTAGCTCACCCGGTCCTTGGGCAGCGATTACACATTGCTCAATAGATAAAGAGAGTCAGATGAAGAGGAAGGCGCTACTTCTTTTTTTTGTTGTTGTGCAGGTCGAGGCTGCCATGGTGCCCAAATATGCATTTCTCTTTTCTTCATTTTGTTTTCGCACGCACTTTTTTTCTACTAGTCATAAGATGAGGAGTGGCAGGGATGGGACAGGGACGCAGGCGTATAATTGTTTGGTCTCACACCCCCATGTTGCAAGTTTATTATTAAGTATATACATATTTTAACCATTGGATGCGACAAGAAAAAAAAAAATCTTACACAGGGGTATGAGACCATATTTGCTAATCTCTCTATGTTTTTTTTTTTTTTTAATCTATTAACAACACTATATAGTAAGTGAATATCTAAGAATAAATGGGTGAATATGTCTACCTCGCAGGGTAATGTTTCTGCACAACTACTATGTTTTGACCATCTTGGCATTACTATAATGTCGCTAAAGGTGTCTAAAATATATAGATATATTTCTCAATCTAATTGATACATAGATTTAGGCATACAACATATAAATTCTATATCCTTTCAACAAACTGCAGTAGTTAAAAGGTATTGCATTTAAATATAGGAAGAAAATAATGGAGCATTCTTTCTTTCTTTTTTGTGTGACAAGATAAATGAAGACCATTCACCTCTCAGGTTAATTTTATTCTTGCAATAAACCATGCACATAAATTAAATCGGTTTGTTTCATTTCTGTCTGAGCAAACAAGGGACTATTTAAACTTTTATCATTCTACAACAACAATATACAATAAAATATTTAGACATTTTATTCTTGTGCATATAAAAATGAGCTCTCTTGTCCTCTTCTACAAACATCTTAAGCGAGGAAATACTTTCTTTTGATAAGATGCAAGCAACAATGTCAACTATTTTTTTGTCTTTCTTTACAAAAATAATAAACTATTTTGTTTATATATCTATATTAGAACTATGAAGTAAAATTTAGTAACAAGTCTTGTTGGTAGCATGCTTATGATGTTTTCCCTCCCAACATCTAATATTTGACAAGTATGCATCACAAAAGAATTTACTATTACTTTTTTTTGTTAACAATAGGGGTATCCCCGCGACCCAGCCCAACACCCAAGGGGGTGAGCTGAGGCAAGTCTAGTCCCCTATAGGGGGACCCAACAACCCACAAGCCAATCCCAACTGGGTAAACCCGGGAGTGGAGTCGAACCCGAAACCAGTGGGGAGAAAACCCACGGCCCAAGCCAACTCCGCTACCCATGCAGACTAGTATAGTTATTTTACTATACACAAACTTTACATTACTAGAGAACAAAAATTAAACTAAAATGATCTAGTTATTTTAAAACATAAACTCTCCAAGGGTGTGCTCCACCCAATTGTATGTTAGAATACTAACCTTCCCTGAGCTATGAGGTAACCATGGGGATTGGGTACACCAAACAACCAACCAAAACATGAAAAGAAGTAGCACATGCACACATACACAATAAACAATAAGGACACCCATCCCAAGGAAAACACATACTCAAGAATTCTTATCAAGAATCCTAAAGGGGGAAATGAGTGGACAAATCTCCATATGGGGAGATTTCACCAAATAATCCAACTTATCATATTTCTCCATTTTCATAAGATAACTCCAATTTTTCACAATAATCCCAATGTCAAAACATCACATGGGTACTCATTCCCTTAAGCCTCTCCATCTCTAAGGAGGAATAGGTTCCCCATAGAGGTTCCTACCTCTGTCAACCCCCAAAAAAGGGATGCTCTTTCAATAAGGGTGAGCGTATCCTAAACACCCAAATTCCATTCATAACACCCATTCCATAAAAACACAACATAAAGATTAAAATGCAACTTACAACATTTCCATTCACATCTACATACAAAAATAAGAAACATAAATAAAGAATGAGGTGCCTACCTCCAAAAGAAAACTCCAAGGAAAATGTGTGTTTAATATGAGCCCCCAAGCTCCCCTCATTCACCAAAATCTACCCTTTCCAAATCCCAACTAAGTAGAGGAATCTCTCTCTAAAAACAACCAAGTGAAAAGAAAAAACTCCAAGAAAAAGAATGCCTTCCTTTTTATTTCAAAAGGACAGATATAGGACTCCAATATTTCAATCTTTTAATGATGGAGTGACACTTGTCACTTTCTCATTCATCCCTTAAGCACATATTTCCATAAGTTATCACACATGTGTGAGAATTTTGAGGATATGGGGAGACAAAGAGTGTACTCCACTCCAATAAGAGGTCTCAAATATCATTAAGAGAAGGGAGGTGCACTTAGATAGTCCACCTCTAAAGTCTCCTATCATTAATGAGATTTTGGAGGACAACTCTCCTCCTCCCAAAATCCCCAAAATTTGTTACCCTTCTTAATGGGAAATTCAAATATGGACTTAATTTTACAGCCAACCCATAGGCAGTCATCTTGGGCGCTTAATATTTGGTTAAATACTTGAGCACTTTAAAGAATTTTTTCATCACATTAAAACCAAAGAAAAGTGAAATCCAAAATTCAAGATTAAAATGGTCAACAAAATCTCAAAACCACATCTATGATCTAGTTATCCTTAAAAACCTTAACCACATTAACAATCATTCAAAGTTACATCATAAATTAAGTATAATACACATGATATTATAGTCCCTCCAAATAGACTATAGTCGGGTTTAACGTGGGTCAACACATAGGGTACCCCTGGTTATCTCCAATTCTATTGGCCATGAAAAATGTACCTACACACTCCGTTCACATGTTAATTTATTCAATCAAAGTGTATAGTCAAAGCAACTAATTAAATCATGCATGACATCATTTTGTCAAATTAAAAAAGCATTTTCAAATATCCCCAATTTCTAATTTTGACACAATTCTTAATATTCATATTAATTCAATTTGCACAATTCACCCATCCATTACTCATAAAATAACACTTTGTTTTTCACTTCATACTTCTAAAGAAATTAGGTTAGCTAAATTCTATGATTCATCATTGCATTCAAAATTAAAAATTCATCATCAACAGGTGCATATTCGATCATAATTCATCCACTCTAAACATGTAGTCTCAATCATGGATCCAACACAAGTGAAATGTCAAACATCAAAAGCATCATAACATGATAACAATAAGCATCATAAAGTGTCATCATAACTAGAAATAAAAATAGTTCAAATAATGGGTTGATCATGAAAGTGGGTCTCACACACAACATATATATATGCATATATACACGTACATACATATACATACATACATATGTACATATATATCCATATGTATATATACATATTGTATATATGTATATATACATACACACAAACACATGCATACATACATACATACATACATACATACATACATACATACATACATGCATGCATGCATGCATATACATACATACATACATATTCATATATATGATAAAATTAATCTAACTTAAGATAGGTTATAGGGAAGTGTATTTAAATGTATGCATATATAAATTTATACTTTTACTTATTTATTTTGGTAAGAGAATGAAGTAATGGAAGGGGAAAAATGTATTTAGTTTAGCAAAGTAAACACATAGACTAACCTCTAAAAAATATTAAAGGTTTAAAACAAAATAAATATATTTATATTTCATTTATTTCACCTACTCGAACATAGGGCTACATAGAAACTTACACAACAAATAATGAAAAGAATTTTACAAACCCCAATGAGGGTGTATTACAAGATTGCATCAAACCCATCCCAAATATCAAGGGGATTACTACAATTTTAAAACATAAAACATATGAGACACAAATAACTAATCCAAAGATGATAAGTACTCCACAATGTGCCTTCAAAATTTACATAAAGATTTTCACAAATAGGCTAATGGGGAATTCACCTCCCAACCTTTGGGATTTCTCACAACTCAACCTTCGAGTTAGGAGGCCCTCTAGAAAATCATATTTCAATAAATAAATATAAACACCATTTTTTTAAACTCAAGTTTCAAACACAAAAACCCCTACCTGTAGAAACACACACAATCAAATATTACATAAAATTCAACATTAAAGGTAAAGGAGATAAGACTCACTCCAAGATGGAAAAGAAATGATATGTGAAAATATACATTGCATTCCTTCTCCAACTAGACAAATATTATTTCATAGGGATTTTCTTACCTCTCACATTTCCACACCAAATACTACACCCATCCTACACAAAACACAAGGGAAAAATCAGTCACACAAGAACACAAACCACAACAAAAAGATTCAATGTAACATATGTAACTACACAAGAAAAACGAATACTATCTAAGGGGACAAGATCCTAATTTTCAAAGATATCCATGGAATCTGAAGGCCTTGATAGAGTTCCTCCAAGAATAATCCAATCCATTCTCCTTCAAGCTCCAAGATTCTCTCACTTTAACTTTGAGCTATCTTCATTCTTTCACAACAAATTCAAGAAAAATCCCCTAAAACCCAAGAGAGAAGAAGAAGAAATAAGTACAAAAACTGAAAGTGAATCCCTTCAAATTCTCCAAGAGAGGGATATGTAGTGGGTTCCATTTCACCTTCCATCCTCCAATAAGGAGGTGATACATGGATTCCATTCAACTCCTCTCTTCCTTTCCCACCAAATCCTAAGGGTGGGTGGTCCCCACAAATTCTTACACGTGTGAGAATTGGGATAAGAGGTGTAATTTTAAAAATTCTCCCCCAAGGGAGCTCCTTTGGAAGCACTCACATGTGTGAATTCTTGGGAAGCTCCAAACATGAACTTGGGAGAGTGGGTTTTGAACTGAGAAGTCACTTGATTTCACCCACAAGCTTTAATTTCGTCACCCACTTCCCAAGAGACTTGAGAAGGGTAAAATAAATACCAAATTCTAAGGTTTACGTCATAAAAGGTACCCAACCCATGGGGGGTTGACTTTGGGAATTAAAGGGGGAAAATATTTTAAAGCCTTTTAAAAACCCATTTAAAATAAAATCTGAATTTTTCCAACAATGATGGAACTTTTCCTAAGTACAACTCTTACAAATACTAGAACAATCACAAAAATAAATACATAGGTTTAAGTACATCACTTCACAATAAGTATTACATTTAGATACCTTAGTCCCCATCATGGACTAAGGTCAAGGATTCACTAGGAATCACACACGTAGGGTTTTCTTAGAGGACCTCCAATTTCCACTAGCCATAGAAATTACTTGCACACTCAATTACAACAATTAATATGTACAATATAATAGTTGAAGCAACATAATTGAATATGCAAACATGATCATATACTATACAAACCTATAATTCACATAACAATCTTATTTTTCATTGATCAACATTTGAATTTTTATCCTAAAGAAGTCTATGTATTTCATATAAACTAATGTACTCTCATTTGTAAGTTTTATTTTTTGGCTTGGTGGGGGATATTTATATGGCCTACTTGTGGCCACGTATATTGTAACTAAACTCTTTTTATTAGTAATTGGATATCAATCTAAGAAAAATAACAATCTTAATCAATTTAACATTGTATTGCATATTAATTAAATATAAATGTCATAATCAAAAAAATGATATTTAACATTCACCACATATATAATTATATTAATTTAAACTTAAATTAGGGTTACTAAGAATTATATTAATATCCAATTCATTTCAATTAGAATGGGAAAATGTAACACATAATCATCACATAATTGATCAAATTATACTTACCCATCAATGATTTATATCATTGCTAAAACATATGAAATTTGAACTATTCGACACACAATATACATATTTAACATATTTTAACATTAAGGTCATACTTTTTGAAACATAATGATTTTTAATTAATAATGAGACACAAGAGTTAGTGGTCTCTTAATATAGACCATTTATTAAATAATCTTCAATTCCTTGGAAATAACAACACATTTACAACATGGTACATTTAGAGAGAGAGGGAGTGAGTTATCCACAAGGTTCACTAATGTGATGATATCCACACTATACTAAAACAAGGTTGTAAAATTCATTAATTTGATTCATCTAACTAGCTATATTGGAACACACAAAAGGAAAGAGGAGCTACAATAAGCACATGTAAGATTGGGCCTTACATCCCCATCCCCTTAGATTATACTTCCTTCTAGAAGTCCTTAAGGTTCGGGAACATAATCCCCATATGGTACAACACATAAAGTTGTTGAAGACAAAAAGACTTATTTTCTAGGTTGGTGAAAAATTTAAACCATAAGTAACAAGTGTATAATAGAGAAATTTCCTCCTTAAGTTGAGCAACCATAAATCTATAAGAAAAAGACATACTAGTTATAGAACATTTTTTCCATCAAAATCACCATACAAGAGTATCAAGACTACCCAAATTTTTCATAAATTGATACCATAACTATCTAGAAAAAGGTTACACAAGTATATACTTAGAACCATATTAATATATTTATTATTATCTAACACTTCAACACCATTGAAACCAACAATAGCCACCATTCATAATTTAAAGTTTAACTAAAAAAAGCTTTGAAGAAATATTTCACTCATTAACCATCATGACCTCATATCATTTCATATCCAAAGAAACATTTAATTAAACATATCATTAGTTACTATCCTCCTAACACTTAGTTTATAAATCATGTCACATCATGCACTTGTAATCAACTACATGTACATAAAAATGAATACATACAACTCACACCACAAGGCTCACACAATGGGGATTAAGAGGATGAAAAGTGCCAAAATACCATTGAGTAACCATACAACCATGATGTCATAGATTAAATAGTTTGAAATATCATATAGATGTAGAACTATTGTGCCATCAAATGAGTGGCGATAGAACCATATAATCATGTATCCAAAGAAAATCCAATATCATAGAGCCATATAATCATTAGGAAAGATTCAAAGATGGTCCTAAGGCCCTTCTTGAGGACCCATCCATACAAATCCTAGTACCTTCCTTTTGTTTGTTTTAGGGGGGTTAACCTCCAAAAGAAAGGTACACAAAGATTGACTAAAATAAATCTAAAGGGGAATGGATTATAACAATCTCATATTGGTCCCATTTGCAGCCCCCATTCTTATAATTAAATTCCTTATGCCATCTATGACCCTATACAAATTTCCATGATAGTTTACACATGTCACATTACACCACATGTACTAGTAGTCGCAAAAACTAAGAAATCCTCAAACCAAATAATGTAAGATCATATAAGTCAAAATATTAATAAAAGTATCATAAAATAAAATTTAGAAGATAAAGATCAAAGGTAGCAACATTGCAACATCTTGATTTCAAACCAAAAGTATAATTAAATACTTGTCCTTAAGGAAAGAATTCACTATTGCAAAATTCAAATAGCTAAATAGCCTAAGAACTCAAATTCAACACTACTAGAATAATACTTAAGAAAATAAATAATTAATAAATAAATTAACAATAATATGGCATTGGTGGTGGAGCACGGGTAGGAGCATAGGCGAGAAAAGTAGGATTTTGAATCTTTGAACAATGGAGCAAGCCGTGGAGCAGGATCTGAGGATTTGCAAGCGAAATCGACGCAAGTTCCAAGTGGGAAGAAAGGTAAGGATGATTCAGACGAGAAGGACGCTGAAAACAATATTTTGGTGGACCCGGGGGGGGGAAGGCTGCCCAACATGCTAACCCTAAGGGTGAAGTGGTGGGGGCCGCTGGAGGTGAAGGAGCTAAACACAAACCATGGTCTTCTCTTTTTGGAGTTAGGCCTAATGGAAAATCGATTTTCCCTCCAGTGCACAACATATCTGATTCAGTGAAAGGTAAGTTTGCCATCTTTGTGCCTAATCCGATTATAGATCATAATATTGCATTAATGGACATAGCGCTGGTGGGAAAGTTTATGGGCCCTAGACCAAATATTGAAGTGGTCAGGGAGTTTTTCAAAAACAAGTGGAGAACCAATGGCAAAGTAATGGTTGCAGCGCTACCCAAAGGTTACTTTGCTTTTGAGTTTACCTGTAAGGAGGATATGGTGGCTATCAAGAGTGGTAGTCTGTGGGTTATAGGGAAATCCTTCCTCACCCTTAAGAAATGGTCTTCCAATCTAGACCTCTCTGACTCCATTTTCGAGAATGTTCCAGTATGGGCTAGACTTCCTGGTCTTCCCTTGGAATACTGGAACGAGGATGTCTTCAATGGAATTGCTAACTCTTTTGGGGAGCTTTTGTCAATAGATCCCATGACAATGGCTAGAAGAAGGCTTGTGTTTGCTAGAATCTGTGTGGGGGTGTCCCAGAATGTTGACCTTCCTTCTTCTATAGATATCCAATCGAAGTTAAGGACTTGGATGCAAGCTATTGCTTTCGAATCGATCCCTTTTGCTTGCTTTAAGTGCAAAAAAATAGGGCATTGGGCTAAGAAATTCCCACTCAATGCAAGCAAAGAGAAGGAGAAACCTCTGCCTAAACCGAAGCCTATCTAGAGAAAGAAGCCTGAGGGAGAGGGTAAAGAGAGTAAACATAATTCTTGTAATGGTGAATCAGGGTGGAGTAAGCCTGAAGATCGAGAGCTTGCCTCTGAGCTCAAGGATGTGGTGGGTTCCAAGGGAGATTTGAGCTTTTAGGAGCCTCAACGAAAAGGATTGGAGAACTTATCTGGTTTGAAGGAGGATCGGTGTGAAATGGAAGGCATTGGAACTAGAATGCCAAATTTGGACTCCTCCACCAACAATTTTGTTATGGAATCAGAAAGCAAGGAGGTTGGGGGACTAGGTCTAGATGATATTCCTATTCAGGGTTTGACGTTGGACTTTGGTTTCCCTCTGCCCGCACTTGCTATTGGAGGAGGCCTTCCCTCTAGTTTGAACTCTTTTCAGATTCTGGAAACTGTTATCTCCCCGGATTTTGTCAAGGACACCTTTGACAACATGAGTTTGACTCGAGAGCTTTCAAGTGAAAATTTGATCCAGTACAACAACAGATTGATGGAAAGCCTTCCCTTGGACCAAAGGAGAATGTAAGACAAGCATTGGGAATTAGGAAGAGAGATGGAAAGCCAAGAAGATACGGATAAAGATGATATCATCTCTTTGTCCAAGAAGAAGAAGAAGAAAAATAAACAGCAAAATACCCCAAGTGGAGTCACTACCAGAACTAGAGCTAAGGAAGATTGTGGAACCACTAAGAGCAACCAAGGAAGAAGAATTGGAAAGTGGTTGAGGGAGAATGGTCGTTTTCAGGTTATTGCGGATGGTATTCAAAAGACCATCCCTAAGATTCTTCGATCACCTGGTAATACATGAAGGTCATGTCATGGAATATCAAGGGGCTGAATAGTCTCCATAAGCAAGATGTGTTGTACAATTTTTTTAGGGACCATAGACCTGATATTTTACTAGTCCAAGAATCAAAAATGCCTAAGGAGAAGGTGGAGAAGATTAAAATGTTTCAATTTTTGTGGTGTCCATGGTAACAGCTCAGAAGGTGCCTCATGAGGTATTGTCACATTCTAGAACCAGAATCTCATTAAAGGGGAACCTTTGTTGGAAAGTTCTAATCATGTGGCTACTAGATTTACCCATATCAGAGACAATTTTAGCTAGGTTCAGTCTAATATATATGCCCCTAATGGGAAAGGTGCTAGAAAGTTGTTTTGGAGGGAGCTTTCTACCTTTCGTAGGATTTTTAATAATGATTCTTGGGTCATAATGGGAGACTATAACACTCCTCTTCAGGATGATGAGAAGTTTGGAGGGTCCCAGATTAACTTAGAAAGCAGATTGGAACTTTTGGATTTCATAAATAACTAGGCGCTAATTGATTTGGATCTATAGGGAGCTGCCTTTACTTGGTCGAATAGAAGAACTGGTAAGGACTTGATCCAAGTTAGGTTAGACAACTTTAATTTCAGAACAATGGTTTTTAAACTATTACTGTTGTTTAAAAGCTCTTTCTAGGGTGGGTTCTAACCACTTTCCCATAAGCTTTGTGGCAGATCCTTTAATGGGGAAGATAAAATTTTCCTTCAGATTCAAAAGAATGTGGCTTTCCCATCCTCAGATTACTGAGGATATATGGAAATGGTGGAATATTGATGTCCCTAGGACAACCATGTTTAGGGTAGCTAAGAAACTAAGGGAAGTTAAATGTAAAATAAGAAGATGGAAAAAAGAGACCTTTGGTAACATTTTTGGAATCAAATATGAGCTTCAGATGGAGTTGGTGGAGATTCATGATAAATTCCAGAGGGAAGGCTATTTTGATGATAATAGGGAAAAATAAAATGAGGTTCTTGTGAAATTGCATGAAATAATAACCAGAGAGGAGGACTTTTGGAGACAAAGATCTAGAGCTTTGTGGCTTTCTGTTGGAGATAAAAACACCAGATATTTTCATTTGTCTGCTTCTAAACATAGAGCTTCCAATAGAATCTCTCACATTGAAAGTATTGGAAATCGGTTTGAGGAGGAGGATGACCTTAGAAGACAAGTTGTCCTTTTCTTTAGTAATCTCCTCTCTGCGAGCGGAGGAATCATCCATGAAGAGCAAGACTATCTTTTAGAGGCCATTCCCCATTTAGTTGAGGCGGAAGATAATACCAAGCTTGTTGCTATTCCTTCTAGGGATGAGATTAAAAAAGTTGTTTTCTCCTTTGAAGGGAATAAGGCCCCTGGCCCTGATGGGTTTCCCATGTTCTTTTTTCAATGGTTCTGGGAGATTGTTGAAGAGGATGTTGTGAATGCTGTCAAAGAGTTCTTTGGATCAAGAAACCTTCTTAAGGAACTTAATGCTACCTTTCTGGTCCTTATTCCCAAGAAACTTGGAGCGGCGGAGTTTGAAGCTTTCAGGCCTATAAGCCTCTGTAATTCTTTCTACAAAATAATTTCAAAGCTTTTGACTTCTAGGCTTCTCTTAATTCTGCCTTCTTTGATCTCTCCCCAACAAAATGGGTTTGTCCCTAGTAGGCAGATCCTCAACTCTATTGTCACTATCCATGAGAATATTCATTCCCTTGTGGAATCCAAAACGAAAGGTTTTCTCCTCAAGCTAGATATTTCGAAGGCCTATGACCGTGTGGATTGGAAATTCTTATTCAAAATCATGAGGGATTTTGGATTTAGCAACATAGTTCTTCAGTTGGTAAATCAACTTGTTTCAACTGTGTCTATCTCTGTTTAGGTGAATGGATCCCCTTCGTGCTTCTTTCAAAATTCAAGAGGTTTAAGATAGGGTGATCCTATCTCCCCCATCTTGTTCACTATTATGGCGGAATGTCTTGGGTGCAACCTAAAAATAATGATTGAGCTAGGGTCTTTGGTGGGTCTAAGGCCCTCTTCTAGTAATCTGATTTTCTCTCATCAATAGTTTGTTGATGATACTATGCTGATGGGGAGATCTACTGTGACTGAAGCTAAGAATTTAAAAATAATTTTGGATGAGTATCGGAGGGCTTCTGGTCAGTTGGTCAATAGACATAAAAGCTCTCTTTTCTTTTTTAACACCCCTGATCACAGACAGGTTAAGATAGCCAGAATCTTGGGATGTAGAGTGGAATCCTTACCTTCAATTTATCTTGGCTTGCCCTTAAGCCTGAAACCTCTTGAGTCCTTCAAGAGTTCGTTGGTTGATAGGTTCAGTAAAAATCTTGCTGGATGGAAAGGAGCTCTTCTTAGTCAAGCGGGAAAAATCCAGCTCCTCAAAGCGTCTCTACAGAGCCTTCTGATTTATGCCTTAAGCCTTTTCAAAATCCCTGCCAAATTTGCAGATGCTATTGAAAAAATTCAAAAAAGATTTCTTTGGTCAGGGGTTGAAGAAAGAAAGAGAATGCCTCTTATTGGATGGGATCTTTTCTGTAGGTCGAAAAAGTTGGGAGGTTTGGGTCTAAGAAAGATTAGAATGATGAATAAGATGCTTCTTGCTAAGCAAATTTGGAGGTCTTTTTCATCTCATGGGAATGGAAAGACATTTTAAAAAGAAAATACATGGCTAATTGTGGATCCCTCAAGGCCCTATTGGACTCACCCTCTCTGCCTCATGGATCAGCTTGCTGGAATGATATGATCACTGGGAGAAAAATTGTTGACTTAGATGTTGGGTGGAATATAAGAAGTGGAAATTAAGCCAGGTTCTGGGAGGATAGATGGTTATTCAAGGAGCCCCTAATTAACAATGAAAGGTTTAACAGGTGGGATGACATTTGCAAAATAACTTATGGTACTCAAGTCAAGGACTATTGGTGTGATGGGAGGTGGGTGGACTTATGCGAATTTAGCCCAGAGCTGGCCCCGATTCACTCATCTCTGATGGCTATTAGGATGGGCTCAAATCAGCAAGATGACCATTTA
>VDFB02192206.1:0-11486 GCA_007258455.2 Sequoia sempervirens | reverse complement strand
CAATCAGTGGATTATGTTTTTCTAATGCATTACATCAGCTATCAGTGCCTTACACTGCCAATCTGGCTCTTGTATCAACCAGACTCTTCTTACCCAATCCAACCTGCAAACAAATAATCATTGCTATCTATTCAAAGGATTTAACTGCTTCCTTGAAGCAGACCTATCAACAAATAACACAGTCCCATAAAGTATGAGAAGATGAACAAAAGCACCTTATGCATTTATTAAAATAATTAAGAACTTACAAATATGGAGATAATCTGATGATATGCATGAAAGATAAGCATCTTCATGTGTTCTTGCTTAACTGATTGCATTAAAAGAGGAATTCAACATTACAACTTACAGACTCAAAAATGACCTAAGACCAAACCCTAATCTATCCCAGGCTAATCCTAGAACTCAGAAAAATGTGGAACAGAACACCAAAGTTCAGAACCCCAACATCTGGCCATGAAATTCTCCTTTATAGGAACAGGAGAAGCAACAAGCAACCAGCCAGATAAGATTACACATCATCAACTGACTAGGACAAACCCTAGAACAGCTCGCAGGCCAAGTCAAAAATTCCAACTACCTCACTGGTCACATAAATGCAACTAGTCAGGCTACTGCAGGAAAGACATTCCCACATGAATGGAGCCAGGCAATCAATGTCAAATCCGCCACCAAATCCGTGCATCCATACTTGAGCCATCCCGTCCTTGTACCAGAGCCACGTCACCATGAATGCTGGTTCAATGGAGCCAACGACCAACTCTCTATCACCATGAATGCACCAGGCTTCTAGCGCGAACATAGAAAAAACCCTAACAGTGGTCTAGTATGAAACTTGACCGTTGATCATCAGAGATCAGGCGGTTGCCTTTAAATCTTCATTAGACCACTGAGACAAGTCCTCCACTAGATCGTACTACACACTGGTCTTCAGAAAAACATCAGGCACCTTTATTGCTCAAATTAAAACATCACCGTTCATCATCTGCATGTGCATATTGATGTTCCATTAGTAGCTCAGGCTTTAACGCACCGCATGGAGAGGCTTATATCAGCGAGAGATAGCAGTGTCAGGAAGACCTCAAGGCGAAGAGAAACAACTATAATGAAGAGCCAAGCATATTGGCCAAACAGAAGGAACTCGGGGAAACGTCTGGCCGAAGGAAACATGGTGCACCAAACACCCATCAAAGTCGGCAGGAGATCACAATGTCGGCGAGACCATATAACGAAATCCACATGTGACACTGAAAACACCATAGAGTCGGGGAGAGATGGCCAAGTCGGCCGTATTATCGCTAGCTGGCGTCACAAGCAGGTTATCGGGAAGATGACTTCCTCTTCTGGCGCGCTGCCAAGACGATTCAAAACTCATGCCGACAAAGACCACTTTATGTTCCATCGGTAAGACCGAAGGTCACTCGCCAAAGACCCAAGCTCATACCGAAGAGATCTTTATACACCACTTAAGTCAATGTGTCCTATAACTTCTTTCACCGATGAAATCACCTGCCAAATGTATGTCGATGTAGCACACAATCATTGGTGAGAAGTCATGTAGACACTTCACTGTTATACCGAGAAGACCCTTAGAAACTTGTTTGCCGAGAGAAGATAAGACCTTCACTGAAAGCCACACATTGAATCACCGTCCGCAAGACACGACCCCATCGCTATGACATACACTGAAACACAAGTCTCCCTGAAGCATCAAGTCTTCCATCACCAGTTGGCATAGCAAGATGACATCGCTGAGACATCTCAACAAAAGGTGCCACCCACGCCGAAAGCAAACCACAAGACATCGTCGGCAAGACATAATAGATTCGCCAAGAGATATATCGAGAGTTCCAAGTCTTGCCGAAGGGAAGTCACACCGAAGAGCAAAGGGGGCCACCACAGTCGGGAAGACAAGCGGGGGTCGGGGAGACATCTCCCCAACACAAAGAACATAGGCCGACAGAGACTTCAGGGAGAGAACACAGAGTCACCAAGATGTCACCCTGAACCGAAAGAGTCATGCCGAAGGCACAACGGAGGGTAGCAAAAAGGAACTCAGGGAAACCAAGGGGAGTCGAGAGGACCTCACCCCGAATAGGAACCGCCAAAAGGAAAGCCCATCGGTGAGACACAAAGGAGTCAGGGAGACATCTCCCTGACACAACCAACCCAGGCCGAAAAGAAAGAGAACCTTGGGGACAGATAAGAGTCACCGAGAGGTTACACCGAAAGCTGAAAGTCATAGCAAAGAAGAAGCAAGGCCGATAAAAATGGTAGCTATGGGTCGGTAATGAATGGAAAATGGGGCTCAGGGGAACCACTTAAGTTAGAATAAACTGGGCAGATAGGTCAATGAAACAAAAAGGAAAACAGGACAGGAACCAAACAGGGTCAGAGCCGAGACCAGGAAAGAGATGGGGAACAAAAGGAACAAAAGGGACTAGGGCCGAAAACTATCCCACCCCCACCAAAGAAAAAATTGTGGAGGCGGAGCCAGAACCAACATGAGAAAAAGAAGCCGCGGGGCCGGAGCGGGACAAAACCTGAGACAGGAAACATGAAGAAGGTTCCAAAAATGATTCCCATCCCGATCCCGCCCCCGCCAAAGAAAACAAAACAAAAGACAAGTGAAGAGACAGAGGAAAAGAACCAGCGACCGCCGCAAGGCAGAAAGAAAAAGGAACACCAAACACACGGAATCGGGACCGGGATGGATGCGTGAACAGGAATTAGAACTTTAGAATTTGGAGAAGTTCTAGTTCCCTTCAAGCATCCGTTCCGCCCCTGATTCCGAAAGAAAAACCAAAGCAAGCAGAAGAGAAACGGGAACCAGAATAAAAACCCAAAAAAAAGGAAAAGAGAAAAACCAGGAAACCCTAACATAGGCCACCCCTTGTAGATCAAAACTAGCACGCTGGGCTCAACCCTTGTGGGAGCCCATTTAACCCACGTGCTAAAATGAAAGACACCCCATAGCTAAAGTTTAGTCATGAAAAATCAGAGTACACAACTAGACAATGAGAAAACCAGAAATGGCACTAACATAGGCTCCAGTTGGGGGATGTATGCCCCTAGTGGGCATAGCAAGAATTCAGATCACTGGGAGAGTAGACTAGAACAAAAAAAAACCAAAAACAACGAGGAGCTAACCAGACAAGGTTAGCAAACATAGCAAAACAAAACCAACCAGAAAAGCAAAAACCTAACCTAATGTTCATGGAAAAAGAAATGCTTCAGATGAAGCACCATTTCGAGAATTGTCCATGAACAGGCAATTCAAGAGTCACATTGTTGATTCCTTTGTTTCATCTGATGACACTAGGCCACCAAATGAAAAATGAGAGCTAGCTTTTACCTCTGTCAAACACAATTCTGCTAAATGAGCTGACATTCCCTAACTTGTGCTTGCCTCTGCCAATCTGCAGCAGTATGAATGAATGTACCTCTACAAACATAAGTGTCAGGTTGCCTCTGTGCAAGTGAAAACTTGCTCTTTGTTTAGTTTTATCTTCAACTGGCAACTAGATCCAATAAACTTTATTATTGCCACACTCTTGATTCTTTGATTCTGTATCTTGTGGCAATACATGTGAATACTAATCAGGACTGCATAAAAACACAGTCTGATCACAATTAGCTACCTGACAAAATATGTTAGTACCTCTCAACAGGCTGTCATATTCATCATTATAAACATGTACATGATCCTTGTGCATTTGAAAGTCAGGCATACTTCCAAAATGTTGACTGTTATGTGACAACAAGCTATCATATTCACTATTTACATTACCCTGAAGCTGAAAATAACTAGCTCTAGTGCTCTGCATATTGTCACATTCTGTGAAAACTTCATCAAGTGTATACAAAGGGATACACTCACCATTCAACACATCTTGCAACTGCTCTGTATCATTTTCAGTAGGAGGAGGCACATCATTAATGCAATGATGGATTAAACTACTACTCCCACTTCCTCTTTTCACTTGGCTCTATTCTTCATCATGCTGGAAATGAGAGTCACCAAAGGATTCTAACTCATCTTCATGGGCTGTCCAACTGTCATCATCATCCCAATCTTGCTCACATTGAGCAACTCTAGTTCAGAAGCACAATCTGATTTCAAACTAAAATTAGTGTCATCATGATCTACAAGATCACCATTAGAAGGGGCATTGGAATCACTCGCATCATACCTTGCATCCTGCAGGTCCTCATCATCAAGACGGATATGAGTTGCCCACAACAACCTAGAGTTGTTGTGTGCACATCTTTGATATTCTATGGTTAGCAAATCTGATATTTGTTTACAACTTAGTAGGTCAGTGCTCTGTCCTACCCTCTCAACCACTTCTTCCTCCTCTTGACCTCTACCAGGACTAGATACATCACCAAAGGTATCAAGGAACAAAGTTCTGAGCTGATACCATGAAACAATGGAGTGCATTGGTAAGCAAGTGAACCAATCATCAGCCACACCTTCTAAAGATCTGACAAATAGCTTCATGACCACATCCTCTTTTTCAACCTGACAGTGTCCAATGAAATCAATAAAAAGCTGAATATGTCTTGATGTTGATTCCTCAACACCACCTTTAAACCTGGGTAAATATTTATTGATTCCCCTAGGGGCAGCATGTGGGTAACCCTGGATTTTATCAAAATCCAAAGGGTTGTATCTTTCCTTATCATACTCTCTCTTATGAGGACAAGACTATGCCTTAAGCATGGTATCAAAGCTTGTAGAGGGAGAAACAGGACAACAATGCATTTTGCAAATGAAACCTATCCCTCTACAACTATCCAGTTGCAATAATCAAACCTCCCTTGATGCTAGTGCTTGATCTCACCAAATAAAGGGGAATAAAGTTTTTTTTTTTTTTAAAAGCATGAAGAATACCTGGAAACGTTGCAGTCATGGAACTATTCTTTGAATCTTCAATGGGTTTACCTTGATAGAGTCCCCACCTCTTTGCAGAGGACAAAACTTCAAATGATATGAAGCTCACTTACATGTAAATCTTTCTCTGAGTTCCATCTGATAGAGCACCATAGATCTTGTAGCTTTCAGGTTCACTGCAACAAAGCTTTTCTCCAAGCCTGAGATTCTTCAAACTTTGAACCTAACCAACATGGCAATTGATATGACTCTTTGATAAGGAAAGATTCTAGTCAATCCCCAGTGGAGTCGCCATCTTGTTGGTTGTTTTTAATGAGCAACCAGGTTGGTCTCCTATTCTACCTATGGAGTAGCCATCTCTAGTCAAGGGCAGCTCAGAGGACCTAGACCAACTGACAAGATTCAATCAAAGACTGAGATCTTCTGCACTTTAGGCTCTGCAGAACCAGGGCAGGTATACCCACACAATGCCTCAAATAAGACTAGACATTGCTTTTTAGAGTAGATGACTCCTGATGCCAAGTATTGAGAACCTCAAATATGGCTAGATTCCTAGTAACACAATACTTGCAGCAACCAGGAGGTAGGGCAAGACATCAAACAAGATTGATTAAATAAAATTATTGATCTTGAGCAAGAAGACTAGAACCCTAAAGACAAATAGCATATATCAGATTAGTGCCATATCCATTGGGCTAGGAGTCACAATAATCTGCAAATAGAAGGAACCATTACTCTGGACATTAAAGTCTTTGCAAGATTAACCTTATTAGTCTCACAACTAGTGATCAGATCTATAAGACTAATTATCAAATCCTCCTATCATACATATGAATCTCTGATATGATTAAAGCATTTAACTTATTCCTTGAATAAGAGCAACAACCAGAGCAGACAGTAAAACATTACATTAAAATGATTAAATAAGTGATCCTTGATCAACTTTCATTAACAATCCATACGCACAATACAAAGGAGAGACTTAAAGATCTCAATCTATACATTCAGATTCATACATGTGTCCAAGAACTCACAATTTATAGACTGTAACCCTAAACCTCAAAATTTGGTAAAAACCTGATTCTGTGACTTAGTGCTCTTCTCTTCAGATTTTTGTTCTAACTTCTAGCCCCCAGACCCTTACAAATGATTCAGAAGTTCCTTTTAAATAGCTCCGAAAATGCCATCCAACTCAGAGCCACATCAACGCCATGTCAAACCCTAATCACCATGTTCTTCAACTACTTCTCTGGCCTCATAAATGTCATTGGTCGGGTTGCTGTAGGAAAGACACTCCCACACGAAAGAAGCCAGGCAATCGATGTCAAATCCGCGCATCCATACTCGAGCCATGCCGTCCTTGTACCAGAGCCGAGTCGCCATGAATGCTGGTTCGGTGGAGCCAGCGACCAACTCTCTGTCGCCATGAATGCACCAGGCTTCTGGCACGAACACAGAAACCCTAATAGTGGTCTAGTATGAAACTCGACCGTTGATCATCAGAGATCGGGCGATCGCCTTCAAATCTTCATCGGACCGCTGAGACAAGTCCTCCACTAGATCGCACTACATACTGGTCTTCAGACAAACATTGGGCACCTTTATCGATCAAATTAAAACATCACCATTCATCATCTGCATGTGCGCATTGATGTTCCATTAGTAGCTCGGGCTTTAATGCACCGTGTGGAGAGGCTCATATCGGCGAGAGATAGCAGTGTCGGGAAGACCTCAAGGTGAAGAGAAACAGCTACAACGAAGAGCCAAGCATATCGGCCAGACAGAAGGAACTCGGGGAAACGTCTGGCTGAAGGAAACATGCTGCACCAAACACCCGTCAAAGTCGATAGGAGATCACAATGTCGGCGAGACCATACAGCAAAATCCACATGTGACACTGAAAACACCATAGAGTCAGGGAGAGATGGCCAAGTCGGCCAGACATCACAGTGAAGTCACAGTGTGTTATCGAAAGATATTTCCTTCATGCAGTGTCGCCAAGACGATTCAAAACTCACGCCGACAAAGACCACTTTATGTTCCATCGGTGAGACTGAAGGTCACTCGCCGAAGACCCAAGCTCATACCGAAGAGATCTTTATACACCACTTAAGTCGCTGTGTCCTATAACTTCTTTCACCGATGAAATCACCTGCCAAATGTATGTCGCTGTAGCACACAATCATCGGTGAGAAGTCATGTAGACACTTCACTGTTATACCGAGAAGACCCTTAGAAACTTGTTTGCCAAGAGAAGATAAGACCTTCACCGAAAGCCACACATTGAATCACCATCGGCAAGACACGACCCCATCGCTATGACATACACCGAAACACAAGTCTCCCCGAAGCATCAAGTCTTCCATCACCGGTCGGTGTAGCAAGATGACATCGCCGAGACATCTCAATGAAAGGTGCCACCCACATCGAAAGCAAACCACAAGACACCGTCGGCAAGACATAACAGATTCGCCAAGAGATATATCAAGAGTTCCAAGTCCTGCCGAAGGGAAGTCACACCGAAGAGCAAAGGGGGCCACCACAGTCGGGAAGACAAGCGGGGGTCGGGGAGACATCTCCCCGACACAAAGGACATAGGCCGAGGGAGACTTCGGGGAGAGAATACGGAGTCGCCAAGATGTTACCCCGAACTGAAAGAGTCATGCCGAAGGCACAACGGAGGGCAGCAAAAAGGAACTCGAGGAAACCAAGGGGAGTCGAGAGGACCTCACCTCGAATAGGAACCGTCACGCCGAAAGGAAAGCCCATCGGTGAGACACAAAGGAGTCAGGGAGACATCTCCCCGACACAACGAACCCAGGCCGAAAAGAAAGAGAACCTCAGGGGACAGATAAGAGTCGCCGAGAGGTTACACCAAAAACTGAAAGTCACAGCAAAGAAGAAGTGGAGTAGGAGTAAAGCGAAGTGCGATATCGTTCGATGCTGTAATGAATAAAATGGGAATAAAGGAACCACCAGTTCCGGAATCGAGTCGTGAAACAATCAATAATGAAACAAAAACAGACCAGAGGTCACGGCAGGAGACGAGCAGGACCGAGGGAAAAGGCAGGAACAAAGGAACAAAGGGCCAGGGCCGAAAACTGCCATAAAAGAAAGACCATGGTGAGAACCGACATGAGAAAACCCAGCAGAGACGGGCGAGGTTCAAAACAGGACAAAGAAACATGAAAGAAAGGTTCAAATAGTTCCCATCCGATCGCCCGCCAGAAACAAACAAAGATGAAAGGCAGGAGGAAAAGAACCAACAACCGCCGCAAGGCAGAAAGAAAAAGGAACACCAAACACATGGAATCGGGACCGGGATGGATGCGTGAACAGGAACTAGAACCTCAGAATTGGAGAAGTTCTAGTTCCCTTCAAGCATCCGTTCTGCCCCCGATTCTGAAAGAAAAACCAAAGCAAGCAAAAGAGAAATGGGAACCGGAATAAAAACCCAAAAAAAAGGAAAAGAGAAAAACCAGGAAACCCTAACACAGGCCGCCCCTTGTAGATCAAAACTAGCACGCTGGGCTCAACCCTTGTGGGAGCCCATTTAACCCATGTGCTAAAATGAAAGACACCCCATAGCTAAAGTTTAGTCATGAAAAACCAGAGTACACAACTAGACAATGAGAAAACCAGAAATTGCACTAACTTTGCTCCCATCAAAATTGATGATCACAAAATCAATATTGCATGCATACACATATACTATACATATTGAATAATTTGAAGGCTTGTTACCACCACCGATCACTTCTATTTCTTTAATATTATTTTTAGATGTAAAGTCAAGCTATTATATTGTCAATGCCATTGGATAGATGGTTGAAGGGTTAATTTATTAATAAGGTGATTTTCCTATGGTCATTCCAATATAATCAATCCATGTGTTTGATGAGGCCTTTACACTCATTCATTTAGATATGCTATTTTGAATACCTTACACAAGAGTACAAATTAACACACATAAAGATAACATTCTACGTGGTAGATGGTAATTTTTACTTCAATTTGTGTTTGTATTGAATCTTTAAATAACTCATGGTTATTTCTCACTATTCACTCCTAGGTCATACTATTGAAAACTTACATACAAAATATGTTTAAAAATGATATTGCATATGTACAATCATCAAGTGAAATATTTTTTTTTAACTTAACATTCATTTGTGTCTTTATACATTACAATACTACATTATTTGACCTCTACATGTATAGGGGATAGGCTAAAAATAGAAAACTACTCACATGGTAGAACAATGGGGAGTTTTATATTCTTAATATAATGTAATTTATGTATGATCCAATAGAATGTCATATAATAAATTTTTTGTATGAAGATACTAAATAAATTATAGTAATTAGTACTACCTAATGTATCATATATTTCAAGTGATTATTTTTTCATGATATTTTTTATATCATTAAAAAGAAAGTACATCTTCTAATGAGCTTCACATATCTCATCATATATCTAAGTCTATCACAAGTTTTCATTCTACTCAATCTTAAAGAATTAACAAGGTGAATCAAAGTAGTAATTATTTAAGTGTAGAGAGTTGTGGAAGAAAAAAATATTTGGCTAGACATTGATGAAGATCAAATACAAAAATATTTGGCTAGACATTGATGAAGATCAAATACCTCTCTAAAGAAAATATTCAAGCATCTTTGATCCTTGTAACTCATGAAGCTTTGGAGAGAGTTCTACGAGTCTTTGAAGAGGAAAAAAATTGTCCCCTAATTTCAAGGTAAGTGAAGCATCTAAAAATCAAAATAATCCTCAATTTTAGGCCCCATTGACTAAATTTGGCAAATAAATTCCACCTAAGGAATATGGTGATTAGTTCATATGTGGAAGGGGTGTTAACAAGCTCTAAAATATGTTAAAGAACCATCAAACTACCTTGAAGCTTAGTTTAACCCAAAGGTCAAGTGATTACATCTTCAAAGTGAAGATATGCATTATAGTAGCACTTACTAATGCTTTGAGAAAATATTTTCTTGGGGCTCTAATCATTTGGACTATAGGCGAGTTGTATAGATCTCATCTTTAACACCTCTACTTATCTACCTTATAAAAAGATTCATAGAATTAATTAAAAATTTATGTAGAGGAAGTATATCCATACAATTTCCTATAAGACAACAAGATATATTAATCAAAAGGTACGTATCTAACCTATATCACAAATCTAATACAAGCACCTACAAATCAATATCTTTTAGAAAATTATAATTAAACTATTTATACTAATTATAATTAACTAGAATGACTAGAGGGGCAGAGGACCTAGCTCGATTGGCTAAAGCATCCTATTGCAGGCAAGAGGTCACAGGGTCTAGTCTCCCCTCCATCCCCGTAGTACCAGAGGGCGTGTCATGCCAGTGTCACTAGTCACATGAAAAAAGTTTACCAAGTGCATTGTAGTTTATCCCTAAGGGGGCTAGCCAATTCTTGCAATCTTAAAAAACAAAAACTAGAATGACTAGAAAACTAATCAATCTAATACAAACACATTTATGCCAAGAACAAGCCACCAAACTTGATCCTATACATCTTTACAAAATTTATCTCAACATACTAATGGATGCATTCCAATAAAAAATCTAATTTATTTTTATTAAATATTTTAAAATTAATTTTACAACTTTAACATACTATAATTATTATTCTTCTATCCATCATGAAACATGATTAGATACAACCTTTGCAAATTCACTAGGGATGAAAGACCACATTGAAAATTGATTATGAAGCAAATGCAAATAAACCCACATTTCACAAAGCCTACCATCTTTATTGGGGCCATTTCTTAAGTTCAAGGCGAATATCATTGCCTACTCACCCCATCTTTATTGGGGCCATTTCTTAAGTGCTTTAAGTTAAAATTCTTCTTGTAATCATACATTTTTGGAACACAGATTTTGACAAATACATATGAAGATTGAATTGTAAGGTATATTTGGTACCCAATCTAACTCATTTCATATTATTATTAGTATTATTTATTAATTATAATCCTACACCAATTCCATGCAATTATGTGCCTTAGGGTGGCAACAAAAGGCTTCGATTCCTTCATAATACAAACTTTGTATTATCATAGTTTTTGTCTTGTCAATAGCAATGAAATCCTTCATTAATAAACTAGGCTAAAGTTTTTCACTCTCATTATTCCCTTTGACGTTGAAATCTGGCCTACTTTTCGTGGCTTATGTGTCACTTGATAACAACACCTACTTATTTATCTAAATTGTCTTTTACATAAACCGATGCAAATAAGTATAATTACCCTACATTTCAATAATTAGTTTGGAATTAATGATCGTAATAAATGATTATTAAAAAATTAAATGAGGGAAAGGTACCGAGTCTTGGAAATTATGATGATGAAATAAATATGAGTGTCATATATAATTAATTTAATAATGGTTATAAATTAATGTTCTTGATGCGTTACTTGTTTTGTAATAGTGAAATGCTTAGAATTTTTTGTGAGTTGAGTCTGCATTTCACAAGGTTGAACTTGAGCTCCACCAAAATGACTTAATCCGTAAAATCAATCCTTTAACACATATGATT
>VDFB02192205.1:0-24117 GCA_007258455.2 Sequoia sempervirens | reverse complement strand
GGACATATATAACATCTCAACACTACATACATCATATGCATATATATCATCAATGAATGTGTGGTGTCTTTGAATTTTTACACTAGAGAAGGGACACAATAGTTATCAAAGAAGTTGGCAATCTTCTTCGTGCACATGATAAACCTTGCTATTTTTTAGTAAAAGTCCTTACATTCAAAGTAGGTACCAAAGACAAGAACAAACTAGAAAGGGTCACATCAACATATGATAGATCTATGATAGAAGAACTAGACTACATGGAAAAAAGTTTCTCTTGCATTAAACCATGTGCAACAAATTATTCATTAATCTAATCTTATTCAAGAGTTTTGTAGACACCTAAACTATGACCCTACCCAATTGCACCTAATTTTAGCCTATCCTAAGCCATCAATTAAATAAATAATATATTTAATTAACTAATTTATCCATTACCCTTATACACCACCTTACATTTATTTATTTAGGTCTAAACTTATCCCAAAATCCTCCAACTAAATCAATTAATTAATTTTTAACTAAAATTAGTTAATATTAATGCTCATTACCTTTTCCTCCATTGTTTAATTCTACTTTATCCCTCAATCCTTGTCTATTTAATATTAGCAATTGAATCCATTCACATGAATCACAATATAAACTTTTCATCATGTGTCAAGTGTCCCTTTCACATGTCTAACTAAGACATTGTCTAAATTCATTGAACCTAAACACTTCACAAAAGTCAAACTAATAATCCATTTTATCTATTCTTAATCATATCTATTCACACAAGGATTTTCCCCTAATCCTAATCTTAAACATAACCCTTATCCTCATGTGACACTTGTCATATGACTAAAACTTTGATCTCAACCCTAATCCTCAATCAATCCTAGCCATCCATCAACTAGTTTATCTTGGCCCTTGATTTCTCCCATAAAAATTATATATAAAGTAAAGGTCTCTCACCCAATTTGCATAATCTCTTCTCATTCTATTGTTATGTTGTTGAATTTTCTATATACTACTCCATTTTCTATCTAATTTCCCATCATATTCATAGCTATCTATTTGATCTATCATCATATCAATCCTATCATCCTGATGTTGGTTTGATAAATAACCACATTCCTCTATCAACACATCAAAAGATAAAATCAAGTGGAGCTAGTGTCCACTCTACTTTAGCTCTATCTGAGGAGAAAGAAGGGTTTTAGGTGATGGTATTGTGTTTATTGCATTATCTTCTATGTTATTTACCTTTTATCATTTTATTGTATTCACAAGGTAACATTTCCTTCTATCATTCATTATTTTAGTCAATTATTGTTCATTCAACCTCTGCATGACCTAGGGTAATCTATCTTGACCATCGTCAATTGTTGTAAATGGAGGTGGAAACAACAAAATAGGGTTTGACTTCTAAGGCAATCCCCTATACATCATAACCTTTTCTCCTCTTTTTATGTGTGCAATTTAGATCTAAAAGTTTCACCAACAATAGGTCACAAGAAATACAGAGAAAACTATAACACATCATCAGAGTTTTGCAAATCCAAAAAAATCATCATATCTAGTCTAGGGTGCCCATGCCCCTTACCCTCAAATTCAATCTCAACTTTTAAGTTTAGGCTCCTCTCTATCTCCAGTTTTAGATCTATAATTGTTCCATCAATTTAAAAAAAATGTGTCTATGCGATAAATTGCATTTTCATATCTAAGGTTTATGTCAAATAGGCTTGTTAAAACACACATCAAATTCCTCCCCTTTGTAATTCAAAGTAACCAAACCCTAGTAGATTGGCTCTCCCTTGTGGAAGCTAGCCAATCATCAAATCCTAGTTGGTTTGTGTTCAAACGTGGAGTCAAAGAAAAAGATGTAATTCTAGTTAATTTATTATTTAGATGTAGAATCACTTTTTCTACTTCACATTTTTTTGAACCTGACATATCATATGCTTACAATTTTCTTATTTTTATAGCATAAATTCATAAAATTGATCAATAACCTAGGTTACTTGAATATCTTGTTAGTGATTTGTGTTTTGTTCACTTACAAAATCAAGCATTTATATTTTAAGTACTTTAGTATTTTCAGTTTAGATCACAATTGCAAAATAGTTTGAATTTAATTGCATAATTTTAGATCTGATTTTCCTTTTTTAGGGCTTAGATCTAAGTTATTTCATTTAAATTTGCAAATGTTACATGTTTACTTTGAAAAAAATAGACCATTTAGACCATTTTTTCCCTTACAAATACATAAACTTAAACATATTTTGCCACCTTGTCATTAGCATATCAATTTCATCATAACCTCATACCTTCTAGGGGCACCCATTTATGCAACTAATTTTATCCATCAATGCCTTTGAATGCTTAAAAAATTTCATTCATGCTTGCATGTGCTCCTAATCATCAAATTAGGGCATACTGATTTTTTGAACTCTATCAATTCTCAAACCTGGGGTTTCACAAAATTAGACCTTCAATATGACACACAGTTGTGCATATTCTAAAATTAAAACCCCTAATTTGCAATTAGGGCACCACACCCCTGACCAATCAATTTGGCATCAATTTTCTATGTGAAATCTTGCTCTATGAGCTTTTTTTATATCCAATTCCAGTTTCTAGCAGTTGGTCTTGAAAATTCCAAATTTTGCTATATATCACCAATTTGGCCCTCATCCACCTAATTCATTGCATTATTATAAAAAATTTGTTTCTCTCATCAAACGTGATCAAAATCTTAGCCAACCTACTTAGTTTCCATGTGTTTCAATGTCAAGTAAAAAAAATGATAATAATGTTGAGCTCTCTCTTTGCTTTCTAGCCATGTATTTTTTTCATGTTTAGAATATGAAGGTTTTGATCTTTAATTTCTTTTGCTAGTGTCTTTTTTTTATCAAAAACCTACATATGGTATCTTTGGCTTCAATTTTAGTCATTTGTCAAAATTTCAAATAAATTACATTTTTTAAAACTAGACTTTATTCTATACATAGTCAAATAAATTGATTTTTGATTAGTTTCTAATAAAATTTGGGGGGAGCACTCTCAGTTTTTTTCAAGATGTGTCTACTTTGAAAATTAGTAGAAAATTGTATATTAATTAAAAGAATAGTAGAAAAACTGGGCATAAACTACATGGTCTTAGCTATTTTCTCACTAAAGTAATTTTTTAAATACTAAAAAAAGTTAACATTTGAGGGGTAGCACACTAGACACTATGTTATGATTTTTGGACAAAAACAGGAGCACTTTGTGTGTGTGCTCCTCCTTTTTGAACCCTTTAATCTCCATCATTTAAAAAAATTAGTAGTTTAGAAAGTAGATTCAAAGCACTATGACTCTTGTTCTTGTTGTGTCTACAAATTTTAAGAATAAATATCTTTAATTTCTCATCCAAGATTTTTTTTTTTGGAAAAAAAGTGACCACTTAAGACCCCTTTTTGGTCCCCCATTTCCATGCAATTATCCTTTTAGTTTATTGCTCTATTTTTTAGGATTGAGATTGCAAAATCCTCTTCTAGGATCACACTTTCTTAGCCCAAGTATTCTCTTGATCTTATAGCTTGGTTCTATATGAATTATTGTAAGCCTAACTTGACTCCTTTATTTGTATTGTCAACTTGTTGGCAACCTCATGTATCTAACTTACACTCCAATATTTTTTTGTACTTATCATGGTTGTTACACCACAATTGTGCAATCACTATTTACTATTACCATATAGGTAAATATGAATGTAAAGTGAATTATAGAGATGAATAAATTGTGCTTGAACCGTGTTATCATGTGAATGTTATCTCATTTGATTGTATCTCATTTGATGTTATCTCATGGAAAAGTATTGCATTTATGTGAATGGATGGTTATTGAATTATTATTCTAACTTTGGAGATGTTTATGTATATTTCATATGTTGTGAATAGTTGATTGTCGTGTGCATGTGTTAGTGGATGCAGGTATATGTTCCATTCCTCTAGGCAAAGGGGAAGTATCACTTAGGAGAAGATCTTGGTCGGGTACTCGGTAAATGTAAACTATCTGAGCATACACACACCACATTAAAATGATTGAGTTGAGTCAATTTGTGGGAAGTTGGTAACTCATCCTTCGACGATATGTCTACATTCATTGAGTCTTGTTTACTACTTCATGCATTATTGGGTGATGTTTATCTGATTGAGCTTTGATGATCTTTCTTGTACTATTACGATTAAACTGATAAGTGGGATGTATGTGGAGTAAGTGTATATATATGCACATACATGTCAATGGGATCTAACAACAAGTATATGCACATGTATAGATGCACTACACATGTAAATACTTTATCAATATAATGGTAATTATGAATGGCCATATGTAAATTGAATGAGAATAATTATATATATGTATACACGTATCCATATGTATATGTGTATCAATACACGTGTTTATGTTGGTGGATGGACATGCTCATACAAATGCATCAATATAGATATACCTACATATACATGTACATAGAGGCATTTACTTTTATACATATGTATATATACATGCATTCGATATATTGTGATTATATGCTAATACTATCTTGACTGTATTCATTTATACTTATATATCGAATGTATTCTTGTTTAAATATTGTATAAATATTTACATTGATAGTTTATGATATATATATATATACATGTAAATATATATTAACTTTGGCTCTAGGAAAATTCGTCAAGGGAAATTCATCGATGGAAAATTCAATGCCAGCAATTCACCATGGGAAAATTCACCACCATCACAAATTCATCTCCAGCAATTCACCGTGGGGGAAAATTAACTACCATTAATATTTTTAATATATATTTCCAAAATCAAAAATGATTTTTTTAAAAAGAATAATTTGGGATTTAATATATTATCATGTTAAAAACATTCATATCAAAATAAACATAAAAATAATTACTATTGAGATGGAATAGAAATTACTATGAACCAAACTCAACACAAAAATAAATCATCCCAATAAATAAATAGGTAAAAAATACTGGTATCTTAATAAATCATAATTACTATTGAAATGAATAGAAATTACTATGGGCAATAAACACCAATAATTTAAAAATAAAAATAATTACTTTTATTATAAGAAATAGAAATTACTATGAACCAAACCCAACACAAAAATAACCATCTCAATAAATAAACTGGTAAAAAATAATGGGTATCTCAATAAATCAATAATTACTATTGAGATGAATAGAAATTACTATGGGCAATAAACACCAATAATTAAAAATAAAATTGTCAACAAATTGTAATCGACGTGAAAATTATATATATTAAAAAATATTAGTGTAGTTAATTTTCCCCGTGATGAATTGTTGGAGGTGAATTTTAGTTGGCAATGAATTTGTCATGGTGGTGAATTTTTACACAATGAATTACTGGCAGTGAATTTTCCATCAATGAATTGTTGACAATGAATTTTTGGATGCCATTAACGGTATATATGTATATATATATATACATATACATATACATATATATATAAGGTATTTATATAAATGTATATGATACATTATATATATAATAATATATATTTAAGCATATAATATATATATTATTTATCGACTATCGTTTACTTTGAATAGAAGTCGATTTATAAAGGTTGATTATAGTCAATAATGACTATGATATTAAAGGTCAATTATAGTCAATAAATGATTACGATTATGGAGGTTGATTATAGGCGTTAATGGCTATGTGTTTAGAAGTCGTATGAAAGTTGCTTATGACTATTTTGTGAAGCCAAATCTTACTCACAATGTCACGCATTATGAAACATATGAAATACATTATGAGTTGTTGTCACATATCGATACAAGCATGGACTTGGTTGACGCCTTTGATAGAGATCAACCTTGACTTAGTAATCATTTAATTCATGTTTATTATATCTATTGGAGACTTTGTCAAAAGCATTTAACATTCCAACCGACTCATTCCCAAACCAAGTTGATAGTTCTTGGTGTTACGATTTAATAGATGATTGTTTCTAAAGGCAGGGAACTGTGCCAACATTAAGGAGTATAGTATGAAATTGGTGCCACCTCTGGAAACTCAATTGTTGTAGAAGTCTATCCCTGATGATAATTTGAATTGAGCATATGCAGATTTGAATGTCTTTTGATTGTTGGCAATATTGCAATTGACCTATAGGTGAATTTGCTGAGTAAGAACTTAGGAAGTCACAATCTTTTTGCTAAGTTTCATGTGTTGCTTTGCATGAAGCTTGTTGTCCATTATCATGCCTAAATTGTAGGCTATGAGGTTGCTAGACTACTCTATAAATAGTACAACCATTTCATTTGAAGGAACACATTATTTCTCAAGATTACACATTTTTTGTATTCTCTTGCAAGTCTCAATACTGCCATTTTCTAGCCATACTCTGTTTTATAGTGAGAGTGAGAATAAGAGAAGTTAGCTATCAACTTGAGTGATAAAATTACCTTGTGACGTTCTAGAGAAGCTGATTGTCAGGCTTGATGTTGTTGGAAAGGGTTGCATTCTATCACTTATTAGGATAAGCATTAGCAAGCATGAGGATCTCTTCTTCTTTGTTTAAATTACTTATAAATGATGTGCATTCCATGTATGCTTGAGTTGTCTTTTCCAATGTGTACATTAGAGGAAATAGAATGCCTTTGAAAAGGATATTGAAGATTTTATGCTATTTTATATTGTGCTTGTAAGTACTCCGTAATAGGAGATTGGTGTTTTTCATAGTATTATATACTAGGTATGATTGAACATGAGAGGCACTTGTATTACACTTAGATAAGTTATTGGTTTAATTAGGAAAGCTTGTGTTTACTCCAAGGATAGTTAATCCAGTAAGGGAGGGAGCTTGTGTACTTGCTTGTTAAGTATGATAAACCAAGTATATTAAAGTGGTGATAGGTTATCTCTGGGATGAAGGACTATCCATTAAAGGAAATAACTATGCATAGCTTAAGATGGCCTTAAGTCGGATCGGCCCTAAGTAGTGTATGTGATAGATGCCCCTTAGTAGAACATACTAAATGAAACACTTTGGCCAAAGTAGTGTGATGACCTTTGGCTCCACTGTCAGTTCACCGTGATCCAGTATTACATGCTAGTTTGAGATTGTGGGTTTGCAAGGTTCTAGTAATGTAGGATAGAGCACTATGCTCAGTTGGTTGTCATTATCGGTTACTCTACCAATCTCTTCATCGAAGGTAAGGGCCATCTATCGAATGATAGATGTGCGGGGGAACACATTAAGAGTTTGTGGTTGGCATAAAAACACCGAGTGATGCTTCTCCTCCACAATAGGTGACATAAGAACCAAGATTTTGTCACAACCCTCCTGAAGATAATCATTGACCAAACTTTGACTCCAACTTGTGGTGAAAATAAATCTACACACAAACACCTAGAATCATTCAAATGCATTTAGCATACAATTTAGTTAATTACATAATTGTTTGTTGGTGAGGAATGGTCTTCCTCATCCTATGCTCGACCACTACAACGATTGATGTGACTAATTGCATTTTTATGAGCCAAGGTTTCAAACACCAACGGAGGAGATTGTGAAGATAAAATTTAATTCTTCATTATGTTTTAATTTGTATTCATATTTTACTTTTATTTGTTTATTTTTGTTCACACTTAAGTTAATGTTTCACAATGCTTGCACTGCAGTTTATCGAGCCCTTGCTAGTTCTCCTATGAGTTGTTGATAGGGAGAAACCCGCAAAGGGCTACATATATGAGGGCATGGATAGGGCCAATAGTGGCATAGTGTGATGGTTAAATGGTTTGTTGTTGTTCTTTCCATTTCCTTAATTTGCATTTACATATATTGCTAAGATGATAATTCATGTGTAAGCCTGCATGGCTAAATCTAATGAAGGCATGACCTTGTTTTAATATACCTTGATTTATTGATGCATGTTATTCCATTTGATTATAGTGATGAAAGTAATTTAAATCATTTAAAACTTTTATAAAGGATATAATTGTGTGTTTTTCTGGTCCTTACATATTTTAAAGGAAGGATCCTGGACTGTCTTACAGCTATTTGTTCTAAAGCTCTTTGAGTTATGTATGTAAATGTATGCATTCTTGTATTGATGTATCTTATGATTTGTGGAAATAAAATGGAATCCTTTTGTATGCATCTTTGTTTGTATATTCTCAATAAAGAAAGAAATTTTTTATTGTAATGGCTTGTTACATAGTTTGTTTACTCGTAAGGTGAAAATTAGAAATTTTACTTCATTGAAGGGTTAGTATGTTACAATGGCTTCACGCTTCATATAGGAGCTCCATGAGCTTCATTTTAAAGCTACTAAATGCATATTGTATTACATACATGACATGAGTTCATAAATATGGGAATCACTATACAATGGTTACAAGTTTAAATTTGATTGAATACATGGATTCTAATAAGGATAGTGATATATTGATGATCATAATTCTACATTAGGATACAAATTTATTTTTGGTTTGATCCCTATTTTTTTGGAAAGCAAGGAGCAAAATTTTATTGCTCTTTCTTTAGCTAAGGTTGAGTATCTAGTGGTTGTTAAAGCTGCCAACTATTTGGCTCTAAAATGTCCTCACTAAGCTTGGTATTACTTTTCAAAATCCATCCATCATTTTTTGTGATAAACAATGTCATTCAAATCTTTAAGAACCTAGTCCATCATTAGCATACCAAACACATATTTAGCTCCACATGCACTTTTTCCAAAAGCTACTTCAAGAGTAGGTCATTGATTTGCAATTTTGTTCTACAATAGATAATATTTTAGATATTTTCACCGAACTCTTCATTAAAATAAATCATCCATCACTTCAAACTCTTAGGGATGTAAGAAATCATCCCTTCAAGAGGGGTCACCTAGACCTTCTCACATCTTTTGGGAGGATTTTCTTAATGGGTTTTAAAGGAAAAAAATTCTATATTTATACAAGGTTACCTAATATTGCTACACATTTGTTGGAACCCTTCTTTTCCTACCCTACCTATGTTTCTTTTATAGAGGGGTGTTGGACCACTATTTATTTTTTCATTTAGTTTATTACTGTATTTCTTTATATGCACCTAGTTAAGATAATCTCACTTAGTTGTGTCAATTATTTATGTACCCATGTTTTATGCACTTGATTACCACTTATCTAGTTAGTAAATCAATCAATTACATGTCCATGACCTATGCACTTGATTAACACTTATCTAGTTCTAAATGAGTTACAATCCTTCTACCACTAGTTCACTCCACCTATTAGACATAGATAACTTTAGTTAATTCCATCTAGTATTTTGAAAGTGAAATAATAATATATATAATATATATATATATATATATATATATATATATATTTGCATGCCTATTATGCATTTTGTTATTTCCTTTATTTCTTGATTAGAATATAATTTATTCTATCATATCAAGTTTTATCTCATTGTGCTTTCTTTTAGCATTATTGTTCTCATGCAATTATTCTTGCATGATGTTTGGAATTCAAAATTAAATATTTAATAAATAGATACTTGCATTTAATTTTTGAGTTCTATTGATTAAAACATGATTAAATAAGTTTTTAAAATTTAATTACATAAATTATTTTGAATTCCAATTTTTATTTCACATTATTAGACTTATTAAAAAAACATTAGTTAAATTATTAAATTAAACATTAAGTTGAATTTTTAAATTAACTATTTAATTAAATTTAAAAATTAAGCTAAATTTAATATCTTATAGTATTTTGAAAGTGAAATAATAATATAAATAAAATATATATATTACCTTTTTTATTCAATTAAAAATGTGAATGTTTATTTTACTTATAACAATTATTTAAAAAAAATTGTTGAGAAATTTAATTATCCATGCATCTATACGTGTAGCATGTTAAATATCTAATTATAAAAAAAATTAAAAACATAAACCAGATCCTTATAAACTCACATCAATCTCAGTACAGAGCACGGAATCCCATTTGAAATGCCTAGCCTGAACATTGTTGGTTAAGATTGTTAGTACTTGATAGAGGGGTGATCTAACATATAACATAAATTTGAGGAATTTTAACTCAAAAGATTGGTTTTGGATTAGTAATAACGATTAAATAATCAGTGGCAATTTTATATTTTATTAATGAGCAAATGTAATAAATATTTATCTACTGGTTAAGAATAACCAGCTTTTGAGGAAACTAATGTCTTGTAATCCATCTACTATTCGCCATTGTTAAACATGCGTATTATTTACAACACAATTTAATAAGACTTAAGAATTAGTATGTTCTTCCGGGGCTATATATATCAATAGTTATAGTTGCCAGAGGTTTTGGCGAAGAGTTTGACAATCTTATTCGTTTCCCTGTAGTACTGGATTCCTGAACATTTGCTACTGGATAAGTGTCAATGCTATCTGTCTGTACTTCCATATCAATTCTTAGTGGCTCATTTGAGTTCTTACTTTCCTTTCTGGCATCATCATTTCCAAACTGAGGAACATGGTATAGATCATGATTGAGATAATGAGCTTCATATTCATATTGCTTCTGCTCTTCTTCTCCCTCCTCCCTCTTAGCACGCTTCCTTTGATAAACATGACCAGAGGCTGTTTCATCATGGTTCGATACTGGTATTGCCTTCTGATCAGATGAGGAAATACTGTCAGTTAATATTCCCATTTCAGAAGTATGCAACTTCTCATCTTTTTCTTTACCATTTTCTTCAATGAGTTTGTTTGTTTCATTGGATTGAGCCACAATGTGATCTACTTTGTCATTATCATTGAGCTCTTTGAGTTTCTCTTTTTCACCTTTTTCGGCCACAATGTGATCTATTTTGGCAGTATCATTGTTTTCATTATCTTGAAATTTATCTTGATTTTGATTACCCTGTTTGGGAATTTTTGTTTGAACTTGGGCAGGTTGTAGCAGGTTGATTTCTATTGCTTTTTCATTACTATTTTCTGTTGCTCCTGACACTATAGAAGAATTGGTATTATGATTATTGTGTGTATTATCAGTTTCTTTATTATCATCAAAAGAATGCTGATTAGAAGACATCAGATCTACTCCATAAAATGATTGATCAGAGGTCAAAGGATCTCGTTCTGATACCACTAAAGCCAATTTATCCCTTGAAAGGTTAGTATAATCATATGGTTTTTTGTCATGGTCTAAATCATCATCTGTTAACTCATAATCAGAGCCTTGATAAGTGTCATCTTCAACTTCATCATCTCCTTCTGCATCATCATCATAAATGTCACCGTCACTAGTACTATCTCTGTTACTTTCATGTTCAGTGTTTACAGTTTCATCAATATGATCAATGGAAACAGTTTGATTGGAATAGCTCATAGTCTCATCATCAGAAACATTTTCTCTAAGACTGCTGGTAGTCATTTTATCATCATCATCATTATCATCTGAACTATCATCGTCGTCATCATCATCTTCTAAACAATCATCATCATCATCATCTTCTTCTAAACTATCATTATCATCATCATTATCCTCTGAACTATCATCCTCATCATTGTCTTCTGAACTAGTTTGATTAAGACTTCTCATGCTCTCATCATCATCAAATAAAATTTGATTAGGATTGCTCATGGTAACACCAACATCATTAACACCACCATCATCATTCTCTTTTTCATCACCATTTGAAACAGTTTGATTATGACCTCTCATGGTCTCATCAACATCAACAATATCTTCATCAGAAACAATTTGACTATAACTACCCAAGTCCCCATCAACATGAGCAGCATCAAAGAGAACATGAACATTCTTTATGTCCCTGTCAACATTACTACTATCTAAAATGTTCTGACCAGGACTGTTGAGACCACCATGGTTCTCTATGGACTTGATATCAATGTGCTGAATGGTATTGGGCTCTTGGTTCTTCTCTTTTTTAACATTCTTCATGTCTTCATCTGCCATTGTATTACACACATTTTCAGTCATAATCTGCTAAATAAAACCTTAAAATCAAGAAAATCAACTGAATTTGGGAAGTTCAAATAATTTCCCTTATCTTTAAAATTTACCGCTACCTTTTCTTATGCTCGTCAGCATCAGGGTTTTACCACCTTATGAGAGTAAAACTAGAATCACTTGGAAACAAAGGGATAACCCCTAATACAATGTGTGAGTGCATATGCAGACTAAATTTTATAAGTAAGAAGAGGTAGTGATAAATTCTAGAAATAAAGGGGCATGTCCTACAATATTCTAAACAAGCAAAACAACAATTCCCCAGGTTCTACACACCCTTTTGGCCTAAAGTAGGTGTAATTTTATAATATCTTACCATCGTCTTCATCTGTGTTAGATAGCATGCCAGACTGTTTTTTCCCTGAAATTTGAATCTGATCACTTTCTGATTCCCAAGTTATATTCTTCCTATCTTTCTCTATTCTGAATCTTTTTCCCCAAACTGCACCACCATGATCATCATCATGAACCATAGCACTCACACGAGCTTTCCCATTCGCAAGCAAAACACCCTTCAGTTTACACATAAGAGAGCAATACATAGCATTTTTTCTAGCATTGGCCATCTTGTTCAATCTCTTCCTCTTCTTACTCTCCTCAAAACTCTCTCACACACAACACATCTCTTCCTCTTCCATGTCTTAATCTTCTTACCCCTCAAAACTCTCTCACACACAACACATCTCTTAATGGGTTTAAAGGTTCTATCACTCCTCAGAAAATAAGAAGGCTCCCCATTTAACACGTATGGGTATACCATAGATGAATCGATGCAGTGGGCCTCTGATTCTTTCACAGCAGTGGTTTTAGCACACCTGTTAACCCTAACAAATTTATGGTCTTTGTGCTCCTCTTCCATGCAGGCAATGCAGAGGGGTCCAGCTTGAGGGCAATAAATGCAAAAGTAGTTGAGCCTGCAATCCTTTTTGGGAATATCATGTTTTGGGCAGTCATCAAAATAAGAATTTGTGCATAGAAATGAGATCAACCATGGACACTGAATTTCTTTTAGGTCTTCAAGGCTTGAATTATTCTCAGATTTTACATCTTTTTCTAGTTTTACTTCAACAATGCTTGAATTATTCTCAAATTTCACATCTTTTTCTAGTTTTATTTCAACAATGCTTGAATTATTCTCAGATTTCACATCTTTTTCTAGTTTTACTTCAACAATGCTTGAATTATTCTGGTCAGATTGTGTAAGAGCCTTCGAATTATTTTCTGACTTGAACGGATTCAGTTTGTAGAGAAAAGATGAGATTGAGCTCCTCCCATTATGAGCCATTCTTATGAAGGATTATCTTTACCGTGAAAATTTGGGCAATACAATGAAATGATCTTTGGGTGAATGAAATATCAAATGCACTTATATCATCGAGAATTGGGCACCCCTTCGTTCAACTTAAATTGACGATTAGTGTTGGTTTAATCAGATGGGAGGTCACGACGTTTTCTTCTTCTCGGATGAAATTATAAAACATTTTATTTATATTAACGTATATGCATTATCTTTATGAAAACTATCTAAAATATATAACTACATACCAGATTAATTTTATTCCATTGGCATTTTTACAATTAAATATATTTGTGTGGTAATTTAATATATTTGTGTGGTAATTTGAAGACTTAAATTTTTAGATCAGTTTATTTCAAAAGTTCATTACTTAAAATTAAAATTTGAGATTTACTTTATTAAAGCTCGTTTTGTTTGATTTTTTTAAATAGTTTATCTAATATTTGTGTATTGAATCATACTTTTATGATGTGTTAATGCGATATCATATGATTAGTTGTTACTGCTGCCTTTATAGGCAGGCAACTAATGTTTTAACCTGTGCAAAAAAACGTATTAATCTCTGCATTGGGAACTGGGCGAACAATTATGAACAGCCTTAACCAAAGTTTGTTTTTTCAGTTTTGTTTTGTTGCAGGGAAAATAGCAATTTATCTGCCTCCCTATTGGTCGGCAGCTATTTTCCTGGGGGTTTAGATTTTTCAGCAATAATTTTGATTAGTGTCTCCAATAAGGAAAAGAGGGCAAAATATTTGCATCTTTATACCAATGTTGCAGCCAAGCATGGCAGGGTAATTGCAACAAGTTTCAAATCGGTGAGGGAGAGCCCGAGCTGTGTATGCTTGCTTGCTTGTGAAGGTACTAACATATTCCATTTGAAATCAGTTTGTACTCCAGAGGATTCTGGTCGATCCTGACTTTTGCTCTTACAAAGGAGGCTACACAGACTTCGCTTGCAAGGGATTTATGCATCTCATAAGTTCTTCTTTCTCTGTTGGCTTCCACTCTCCCACATGGCCAGATTCTACTTTTACAGTTAAAACCAAAAGTCTCCATGCCGTGTGAAAAAATAGCATTGTTTCTGTAGTTTTTTTTCTATGGCTATTATTTTTTTAAACCTACCGATCGTTTACTATGAATTGATTTGAAGCAGCAGCTGTAGGGGGATAGGTTTTGGCTCGTCTTATTTAGGAAAAAATCAATTTCTAATTTGGTAGGGTTCTGTAAAAAAAATTCTCTGCAGACTCTGCCCATTAAGGCATATTCTGAAATGACGGTAATCCACGAGGACTTGAACATTTTTTTTTAAGTCGTCTGTTTTACACAAATCCATTTTGTAATAAGCTCCAGTCGTTGCACTCCACGAGCCCCCATTTCCTTGAGGCATTTTGTCAAACAATCACGTGCTTCCATATTTTACATGTCTGCCAGGGCAGATGCAATTACGACATCGGGGAAATTACCGCCAATCTTTTATGCTTGATGGATGTTCATACCCTGTGCCAAAGCGCCCATTTTGACATAGGCAGGTAGGATGCTGGCAAAGGTTGTGGAGTTCGGTTCTATACCTGTCAATTGCATTTGCAACCATATTTGTATTCGGAAAACATGCAAAATTAAATCTGTAAAGATGACATTTACTAGTTGATTGAATATGAACTAAACTCTGCCATTGAAATTGTGACATCGATTTGAAACAAATTTTGATATGGTAAAATATTTGAACATGAAATTAATTTGAATATATTTAGACTTTAATCTGCATTCACCACATCTTCGCTGACATTCCTGTACCCATATTCTCATTCAATTATTTATTGTATTTCACTGATCTAATATATATAGATAGCTTCTGGCTCTCAAGCTTGACTGTCATCTTGCAGGAACTTGAATTTTAGATGCTTGCATTATGTGTTATGAAGTAAAACTTGATTATAAATACTTCTCTTGTCCTGTTCACTCTACAAATGCCAGGTTCTCATAAGTGTTTTCCTCAATGGCTTCGAATTTGTTCATCTTCCTCTTTCTTCATGTTTGTCTTCCTCTCTTTCCCAATATGAAATCAACATAATGACAGATTTACAATTTGTTGGTTTGTATGGGCTTTGGTGTGCGTCCTTTTAGGGGTTTCATTAGTCTTTTGTAAAGTTAGAAGGAAGAATTTTTAGCAGTTAAGAGTGCTACTGCACATTGGGATCTGTGGACATTGTCAGGATGGCAGCAAACCCATTTTGTGCATATCCTGCAATCGTAACATTCCATGAGATTGAATCTCGTTGGGGCATTTTGTCAAAGAGTGTAAGTGACTTGTACTAAGTTAAGAGCTATGGAACAAGCTATGGACATCCATCGAAAGATAATGGATCAGGCCAGTATTTAAGCAGAGGATCACCCCTGCACTTTGTATTTTGCGCTTCACTGAGTGCTTTGGATTGAGAAAATGCCTCAAAGAAATGTGGTCTCATGGTGATGGAATGCATGGCAATCCATAGACAAGGCATGGACAAGGCAGTGAACTGTTTGGAAAAACGCCTCAAAGAAATGTGGTCTCATGGTGATGTAATGCCATGACAATCAAATGCAAATATTCGAAGACCGTTCAATTTAAACATTATTGAAATTTTAGTGTACACGTTTGTGCCTTTTTACTCTGACGCATACATGCTTAAACATTACCCTACATATTTGTGCAGGGCTCTTTCCCTTGCATGTCTTGATAAGTGGCAATGGCCAAGTTACATGTCATAGGCATGGTGAGTTGTTGGTGAATCTGCAAAAGATATCCTGAAACGGAATTGCTATTTATGTTTTGGAAATTTGTAGGTTTTTCTTGGCGAATGTAAAATTTTGTGCACTCATCCACTGTTGGAGCAGAGAATGGAAAACCAAAGTGAGGTAAAGATAATGGTCAGCAAGAGCATTGTCTATTTTAGATCTATTTTTGTGTTGTTGGATACGGGTGGAAGTGTGGTGTCTAAGAAGCCATTAGATATAAACTATGGGACTATAGGGGAGAGGGGCCCAAAGTAGAGCGAAAGCCTATATTGGGGACGGAAGTAGTCCCATGTGGGCCCCACAGTAGAGCTGATTAATAAGCAAATGTAAATCAGTTTTCACCCACAAAGTCAACAAAGGTACACGTATCACTGTACCGTCAAAATTGTATCATAATCAGAGAATATTTGTCCCATACACAAATAGATATTCGCAGTCTTACATGTCAGAGAATATTCAAAGCACATCTAACACAACAAACATACAAGACATATTGCTTGTTACTGACCCCTCACTTTAAAACAAAAGCCCAAAATATAAACTTAGTATAACCCAAGCTCCCCTATAATGTCACCACTTGCATTACATCACAGCCAACTTTCAAGCACTTGGGATGCCATGAGTAGAACTATGAACCAAGAATGTCCCATCACCAAATCCAATCTAGCCAAACCCCTTCCCACTTGCCCACCAACACAACACTAGACAGGTAGCAATCATTCATATGTGTCCCATATGTCAAATCGAACCTCTCTACTACTAGTTCCTCCTATTTTTTCCCACCTGCAACTACCAAAACAATGGTGTTGAAGCCACCAAAATCTCTTGTCAAGCAAACAAGGATTGCACGCCATTAATACATACAAACTCTGCAATGAAGGCATCCAATAAAGATTTCCAATTTGAAATTAAAAGGATGGGAATTAAAGACTCCACACCAAACCAACATTGAACATATAAGGAGATTTTCAAATTCAAAAATGCATTACTCAATCTCTTGCAATTTCCATTTAGCAAATCCCATTTTTATTATCAGTTATACAATTTGGCCCAAAAATATGAAGAAACTCTAGAGGCAGCAGCACTAGCATCCTAACAAGCTACAGGTATTCTACTGCTACAAATTTTGGCTACCTGTGAATACAAATATGTTGTATGGGATGTCAATTTGTGCACATTGACCTATAACTCAATATATGGGGTTTCAACTTACACTTTATATGAATGCTAAGTCATTTCAATTCAAGTTCAAGGTTTCACTAGTTTTCCTTTCCTCTATACTCATCCATGCACGATGTTTACCCTGCATTGTGCATTTCAATATATTGTGTTATTCCTAATATTGTGTTATTCATTGCATGACGTTTACTCTACATTGTGTTTTTCATATTTGCTTCCTTATACGAAATATGAAATGGGTTTAACTAGCTTAAATGGTTTTTTATTACTATTAGACTTGATCAATGAAATATGGAAAGGGTTTGACTGGTTTTCATCCATACACTTGTATTCGTGTGTTCGTCATTGTACAAACTTTAACTCTGCAATTTGTTTTTTACATTTGTTTGTTATTCCAAAATACGGAAATGGATACAATATATTTGCTTGTTACTAGGAAATATTCATAGTGCTTTAATGTTTATCATTTCGAGGGTTCTTGCCATGCACTTGCATTTGTGTCTTCCTCATTGCACAGATTTTATCTCTGTAATTTGCTTATAATATTCTCATGTTATTTCGAAATATGAAAATGGTATGATTGGTTTTCATTTCGAAGATATTCTGGCATGTTTATGTATTATTTTGTTGTTCCATGCACAATAGTTATGTCTGTGAAATGCTTTTTCCATTTCATTGTTACTACCAAACATGGAAAGAGTTTCATTGGTTCAAAATTACAGGGTTTTCTCTTTGACAATGCACAAACTTTAACTCTGTAATTTGCTTAATATTTGTTTGTTATTCCCAAATATGAAAATGGATTCACTTGTTTTCATTATGAAGTTATTCTGCCATGCAATTATATTATCTTGTTCTTATATATGTATTTGTCTTTCTATATATACATATACATATTGTGCATGGAAGAACATAATAATACATAGACATTTTTCCATACTTATATATGGTATGACTGGTTTTCATTTCGAAGATATTTTGCCCTACAATCATATTATTATGTTCTTCCATTCACAATAGTTCTTTCTGCAAAATACAATTTTTATTTCATTGTTACTACCAAATATTTTTATGGTTTCACTAGTTCGCAATTACAAGGTTTTCTGGCATGCACTTGTAGTCCTCTTTTTGACAATGCACAAACTAACTTTGCAATTTGCCTTTAATATTTGTTTGTTATTCCCAAATATGAAAATGGATTCACTTGATTTCATTTCGAAGATATTCTACCATGCAATTATATTATTCTCTTCCTATATAGTGCATGGAAGAATAGAATAATGCATATATATATATATGCATGGAAGAACAAAATAATACAAACATATTTCCATACATATACAAATATGTGTGTGTGTGTATATGCATACATATATATATATATACATACATACATACATACATACATACATACATACATACATACATATATATAGATATATATACATAATATATACATACATAAATACATACATATATATATGTGTGTGTGTGTGTGTAATTGTTTATGTCATTGTTACTACAAAATTTGTTTTATATATTTATGTTCAACTCTCCATGTTTCATTATTCAGTTCTACACTCAAAAAAACTCCCTTTCTCTTTCAGTTGAGGTTTTCTACCTCACTACCCCTGTACCATTGTATTTTGTTTTGACAATGTTTAACCAATGTTTGTTCATATCTCACTAAACAGATCTGCTCTAAGTAATTTCAATTCAAATAATAAAATTGAACAAACTGTCAACATGCACAATAAATCCAATTGCATTACAAATTGTTCATAAAAACCAAGCAAAATAAAGACAATAAAAACAAACTATTCATGCACAATAAAGACAATTACATTACAAACTGTGGACAATTGCATTACAAACTGTTCATAAAAACCAGAGCATTAAATTTCAAAATGTCAAGATGCATATTAAATAAATGCAAATTGTTCATGCATCACTGTGACTTCAATAGTGTTTAATTTTATTTTTTTCTTAACTGCTCCAAACATATTTTTTAACATCTACAGGTGCAATCTAAAGGTAAATTGAGGTCGAAAACTTAACCAATATTGCAAAAACGTCGCCCCATACAAGGAAAGCCACAAGATAGCAGTCCCCAATTTGCAACAACCGGTTGCAAAAGTAAACACGAATCCAAAACTTGTTGAGGTTGTCTAGGAGGTTGTTGCACCACCAATCTGACGGGAAAGAGCATCAAAGGAAAGGGAATGGTAATAAGAGGACATGGACAAGTCACTGGAAGATGTTGAAACAAATGGGATGTCGACGAGAGCTATTGCGAAGAAGTGGAAAATCCCAGCTACAACACTTAGCAATTGGTTAGACGACCTGAGCACTACTTCAAAGAAGGGTCCACCAAAAAACCTGACAGAAGAGGAGGAGGGTCTAATTGTGAAGTGGTGCACAAATATGGCAGATATTGGCCACAAGCTTGAGATTATGAATCTCAAGCAAGAGGTTGCTCAGATATGCCAGACTAGACCCAACCCTTTCACAGAGGGATTGTTTGGAAAATCATGGTGGACTGGATTCAAGAGGCGCCATCCAAAATTGAGCTTGTGCATAGCTGAAGGTGTTGAAAAAGATAGGGCAGTAAACCTTAGACCTGAAATAGTAGCTGAATTTTATAGAACGCTAATAGTAGCATATGAAAGTACCCCATACAGTCCTTAAAAAAATTTGGAGCTATGATGAAACAGGCATTCAAGCTGGTAGAAATGGAACTATGAGGGTCTTAGCACGATGAGGTAGTAGGAATGTCTCCTACATCATTCCAAAAAGAAAATAATGGAAATAATTCTATGTTGTGTTAATGCATCTAGCCAAGCCATACCTGGTTTCTATCTATTCAAGGGCAATACAGCGATAGAGAATTACATTGAGAACTATGAACCACACGCAGCTATGGCAACCCAAGCACATGCTTGGATGACGAAGGAGTTTTTCTATGACTGGCTAGAACATTTATGTGTGTCGGTTCATGGGGGTGTGTCACCTACTAATAGGCACCTGCTGATTTTTTACTACCACAGAAGTCACGTTGCATTGTCAACTATCCAAAGGGCAAGGAGGTTAGGCATTGACCTCCTTACACTGCCTGCTCATACTTCTCACATGCTAAAGCCTTTGCATGTTAGCGTGTTTGTACCATTCAAGCAATATTTCAAATCAAAATGAGCAGATTTTCTCACTAGATTCCCCAATATTGATTGTGATAGGTCGAAATAGGTGTTAGAAAACAAGCAACAAGTTAAAGAGCACAAATAAACAACTAAAACAACCTACACTTCGAGATTAGCCTAAGTTGGAAACAAAACAAGACAAAGCCACGAAATAGAACTTTATACCTTGCGTTGAGTCGATCCTTTGGTTGGCCCTTCGATCTTGAATGTGTATGCTCCTTAGATGACGAATGATGTGTGATATGAGATGCAAATGATGCTTGGAAACATAAAAAAAGCTAAGTGTGGATTGAGAAATAAAACTGCAAGAGTTTGGCTACACAAAATGATCTCCCCCAAAATGAGAGAAAAGAGGGGGTATTTATAGGATTTTTGGGAAATCCTAGGGGAAATGGACGGTTGAGATTGATCCACCAAATATCAAGATGTAGGGCTAAGGTGAGTTGAGAACTCACAAGCCCTCACATCTTGACATGTGGCATGTGAGATAGCCCTAAAAGGTGAAGTGGACATGAGGTGGAAGGAGAAGGACATGACATGGAGAGGGGTACAAAGTACCTTGGGATTGGACAAGATCTCCTCATAAAGGAGGTCCTTGTCCCCATGTGGGTGAGAGGACATGTGAGGAATTAAAAATTCCTCAAATATCCTTATGGGGAGATGGGAAAGAATTTTAAATTCCAAAGGGTGCATTGGGGGATTAAAAGGTGAATTAAAAATTCACATGGGGAAGAGAGGAGCCTAGGATAAATAAAAATGAATTAAAAATTCCTTGGGGGATGGGGAGAGTTGACTAAAAGGGGTGATTAGGATTGTGCAAGTACTTGATTAGATTAATTAATGAAGATTAGAAGAGGGTTAGATCTCACATGTGACTTGATGTGACAAGTCAAAGATCACATGGGGAAGAGTAATGAAGGATAAGAGGAATTAAGAATTCCTTGGAGAGGTCGATTAGCTAGTTAGTGAAGGATTAGAGGAGGTTATGGCTAAGAGAGATTAGAGGCCAACTTAAAAAGTTGAGATGTGACACATCCTAATCAAGGATTAGGCATGTGCACATCCTAATGATGGGATTAAAGAAGGACTAAAGATTAGATTAAAATGATGGAGGATGATGATGAGGGAATTAAATAAATGAATATTTATTTAATTCCCAACCATGGAAAGAGGATTAAAGAGATAAAGGCAATACTGATTAAATACCTTGGTGACAGAAGAACAAAGATAGCCACCAACAATAACATTACTTACCAATCTAAAAATAAAGACTGAAAGCGGGGTATGAATTCTGGATAAATTAAGTGTCCAATTTAGACATCTATTATTTTATTCCCTTTGAGATGGTGTTACTAAGTAGCATCATTTCAAAGAATATTAAACATAGAACCTAGAAGAAGATGGTTAGATTGAAAAAGATGCCCCAGTCATTCAAAGGAGTGACTAGGAAGGGAAAAGGTGATGAAAATTAGGGATTAAGGGATGAAGGATGCCCCCTCGAGAGGACATACGGGCTCAAGAGAACATGGGTGTGCTCTCTAAATGGATGAGATGATGCAAGGAGTTGAAGAAGATGATGCAATGTGATGGAAGATTGGGAGGGGAGTGTGATGAAGGATGAATGGATGGGGGGGATTTGAGGATGAGAGATGAAATGCAATCTAAAGGCAATTTTCCATCGTCGGAGCACTGATTTTTTCTATAGCATAAGACACAAGACTCCAAGGTATGAAGAACCGCTGCATTTTCTAGTGTCTAATGCAAGAAAACAAACATAACAAATAAGAAGGCTATCCCAACACCCCAAAAGTCATGATGACCTTGGTCGGGCCAGGTATTGGGATAACCAATAAGCACACAAGGATGCCCCAGCCGCAACACAAAGACTCCTCGTGATCTTGGTGGGTACTACGTGGGACAACCGAGAAGACAAACAAAAAATCAAGATACACCCCTATGTTGACAAGTCAAAGCACACCATGATATGATGGATCAAGGTGACCATGACAAGTGATGATAGGGAGCTCAAAGGATAAACAAAAGCCAAAAGCATCAAAAGATCGCAATTAATTTCAAATGTCCTTTGCCATAGGATCAATCAAGGGGATGGGTGGGATTGATGAGGTCTGTTAGGAAGGATGCATCCTGTTGAGACCGATGATGGATACTAAATTAAAAGATTGATATGACGCAGGATATTCAGAACTGATTGGATCCGATGGTACAAGTGGATCTTGTTTGTTAAGAACCAGCGAGATAAGGGCATAACTTGATGCGCGACAAGAGAGACAAGAGACTTGACACAAGACAGGAGACTTCGATGGAGGGTAAAGATGGGACAGACAATAGCGACAATGGTTGAAGACTGATGATAGATGATAAAGGACAAAGTAGAAAGACCGATGATGGAACGATAGACGAGACACGATAAAGGAGCCCCGGGGGCTGATCAAGTGATCGACCTTGCCTACGTGAAAGCGCAGGGGCAACGTAGTTCGACAAAAGGCTAACAATAGACCATGATGGAGATTTTGATGGATGACCAAGATGGGATGGGGAGCAGGAGAAAAGTGGACAGTATCGATCGATGATGGATGGAATATGATAGATGATAGAGGATGGACAAAGAAGAAAGATTGATGATAGGTGATAAAGGGACAAAGTGGACAATGAGGACTGATGATGGAACAACATAGACCTATTGGAGTGGATTGGAGGATAGTGACTAGACAAAGCTCAAGGATGGGATAGTTATCCAAATCATCAAAGATGAAGTGGGTGGAGGACAGGATAGATAGATGAATGATGAGATGATGAACGATGATATAGAAAAGATATATGACGTTGGATTGTGTGGGGAGAGTGCGGATCATGAAGCTCTGGGATGGAATAGTTAGCCAAATAATCAAAAGATGAATGGGGAGGATGATAGAATAGATAGATGAATGATGAGAAAGGATAGGAGATGGAGAAGATGGAACATTACTCATAATGATTAAATGATTGATCAAGATTATTGAATGAGAGTTTGAAATGATAGAAGGAGGTTTGATGAATGGTTGAGATGACAAGAGGCTTGAGGAATTTTTTGAGATGATAGATGGAGGTTCAAAATAGATGAAATGGATGAATGGATTTATTCGAATGGATGAATAGGACAAAGTTGAAGAAGATGGAGGGAGGGATTTTAAGACTTTGTTCGATATCCAAAGATTTTGACTGCAGAGGGACAAAAGCTCAGATTAGGGGTTTGGTTAAGCTCAGAGTGGGATAAGATTAAAGCTTAGATGAGGATTGGATTGAAGACTAGAATGATTGGAGGATGTGATGGGATGAATTCGACACCAAGTGCCGAGGTTGAAAGGGCATAAAGTGTTGACAATCAGAGTTTTCCAAATTTGGCAATTTTCAAAAATTGTCAAATTTTGCCATTTTAGGAAACTTCATGCTCGTATGTTTGAGAGTCCCATTTTTTTCCAAGTAATACCCATTGGTGAGATAGGATGAATTGCCAAATAACATCCCAGATTCAGGATATGCATTTTGAGTTATGAGCGAAAACAATTTTTCAAAAAATATTGAATTGGGATTTTGGGGGTGAAGATGAAAGTTTGAGGCCCCAAAAATGGGTCA
>VDFB02192204.1:0-31943 GCA_007258455.2 Sequoia sempervirens | reverse complement strand
CAATAGTCACTTGATATGCCCTAATACTATTTTTGGGGAGATACTAAGGAAAAAAATCTCTTTTTATAATTTATTTTTGCACAGTTTGTTAGACTATGGTCAATGAAACATCACCAAAATCCTTTTACTACATTTGGACAAGAATAATTGCTAAAATTTATTAAATACATTAGATTTCCATAGTCCATATTAATTAGTACATGTTACATTTTTGGATTCAATTGGTTGGTATTTGTTTGTATCAACATTTTGGATCACACTTTGTGTTCCATCATCAGGGAGTAAAACGAGAGCTATAGGAGTAAAATGGATGTTTGTAGACCAAGACATGTTAAAAAGAAAGGGGGAGGGGAAGGTTGCACGGGATTCAAAGTTTGTAATTAAAAACTATGACAAATTGCAAGATATAAAGCTAAATAGAAATTGGAAATATTCCAATTAAAATACTACAATTCTTATATGCAAAGTATTATCAAAAAATTGAGAGATTAAATATATCAAGATAATAACATGTAATTGACAAATAAACAATAAAAAAAACTTATGTACTTGTACATACCTAGACTAACTATGTAGAAAAAGAGCACAATAATTGAATTTACAGAGACTCTGTGAGGAAGTCTAAGCATAAGGGGAGGGAAATGTGGCACTACTTCAGTGCGCCTATCTCTACTTATGTTCTATGTGCATTCAAGTTAATCAAATTGTTAGATAGATTCAAGGTGAATTATTATGCAATATTAGAAGTAGAAAAGTAACCATTTAGTTGGGTTGATAATTTCACAAGCACAATGAAGTTAGTTATGATTCAATAATTAGCTTGCAATGAATGAATTTAATTAACCAAAGAGGAAGTTAGGATCCTCAGAAACAAGGATACTTTCATTAACGCTAATAGCATTTAATGGAAATATTTACATAATGGGTAAACTTACTATAGAGTACTAGTGAGTTACTCATGTTAACTGGGACTAAGTGTTAAGAGGATTAAATATTATGGATATGCACATCATGTCTATGATAATCGCTATTCACTTGATTTCATGATCATAGGAATAATGGTTTGCAAGGTGTTTCTATCATAAAAGCTAATGTAAGTATTACAACATTGTACCAATTATGTTCCTTGATTTTATTTATTAAAGGATTCAAGTATAGTAAATATCATTAGGCCTCAACAATTAGGGTATAAATTCTCATCATTTAATCTTTAAAAGTGACAATATCATGGTCTAACTGAATTTAATCGATATAGGCAACATCAAGTATAGTAAATATCATTAGGCCTCAACAATTAGGGTATAAATTCTCATCATTTAATCTTTAAAAGTGACAATATCATGGTCTAACTGAATTTAATCGATATAGGCAACATCAATATATAATTACCACTCAGCCTCTTAATAAGAACATCATTGTTGTTTACTCAATGATAAATCTTTACAATTAAATCTTATTCCTATTTCCATAACAACAAAAAAAAGAGTTTACTAGTGTAATAAATAAATAGAACAGAAAACGGAAGGGATCCTATACACCAATTAAAATATAGTAAAAGCTTCCTCGGGGCCAGATCAAAATCAGATTTGCATGACCTGCTACCTACCCGTGCTCTGGCTGTCTACGTTGGGAAAAAGGGGATGAGGCACTTCATTATTCTGACTACTTGTCTCCATTATGCTAGCGTAACCCATAAACCAAACTACATTAATGATATTGAAAGGCAAGTTGAAAGAGTGGTTGCTACTATTAGTAAACCCACACATTCATGACACATTGAGGAGTTTTACTTTATGCAACAAAGTTTTCAAATCTCATTAATAGTTTTCACAAAAGAATGAAAATTTCTCACGTACATGAGGTTGAAACGCCCACCAACCTCCTAACCAATGGTCTTATATCGTAGTTATTCCTGGCAGCAATAACTTAATGGTGGAACGACTGTAAGGTGACCATTCACCAGATGCATTGAATAAGAATGGTGGTGCAGATTTCTCGAGGAAGGAATTTCAAGGAAGGGGCATTCATCTTTAACACAAAGATTTGATAGATGGGAAAGAAAAACAGATGGTCCACTTGCCTGGTCTTCGGCACCGCAGTTGTATGGCGGGTGGAGCAACTCGTGTGACAGAGGGACCCTTTCTAAAAACGTGATCCTCACATCTCAGAGGCTACGCTTGGATAGCCCAGGGAATTCACGGGAGGGAAGGTGAAAAAAGAAAAAAACAAAACAAAAGAAATGGAGGGAGGTGTCTAGGAGGTTTGCGAACAGAGGGACAGGAGGGAGTAATTCGAAGGAGACAAGAAAATAGTGGAAGGAGAAATGGGGAAAATGAACTAACAAAGCACCCTCCTGGAAGGGTATTCTTCTTATGGCCATTGAATTTAGGCATTCATTTGTTTGATTCTTGTTGCATTGAAATAGAAATGATTTTACTTGGTTTTATGCTTGGAGTAAATTAAATTTAGTTCCTAGTTTGGTGTATATACACTTGCAGCCATCTTACATCATTTCAAATTAGCTAGGCTGGGTAAACTACGGATTTGCGTTCGGATAATGTAGGGTGATCTGTTATTTCGAAAGAAATATTGAGAGGCACAGTTTCTTTCTATAATATTCAATAGCTCTGTAACCACTTGAAATAGGGGCTATAATGGTTTAACGATGGGTCTCAACATAATAATTAATCTTCTAAATTATGATAGTTTGGTAGCATGTTATGATGCATGAGACAGTTTGGGTATTACAGTTCTATGGTGTAGATGCCAAAATACTGTAGTTTAAAATTTTACCAAATCTGATATTGCTGAAGGTGCGGTGATGCCTTGTGTATGAGTGTGGTTTAGCAAACTGGTAACTGTGCAAGTTAAGTTATGTTAGCATTCTACATATAGAACCTTTCTCAAATTATAATCTGTACTTGGCAGTGAGGAAATCTTCGGCCTTTCTCCTGTGTATAAAGGTAAGATATAATAAAAGTATGGAGTCATGTAATGTAACTCATAAATATCTTATAAATTATTTGCAAGCCTATAAGTAATTAACCACGATCTATCATCTGTTTATCAGATTAAGTGCAGGTTTTATGATAATTTATTGGTAAGAAATCCATAAGGGTGTCACTCCTAACCAATACACTGGCTTCGTAGAACATTACTCCATTTTGTCATTATTGATAGGGGTTAAATCTGTGACTGTTATTGGGTTCACATGCTTTAATAGCCAATTTAATAAAGTCCATTTTGTGCATATCCTGCATTGTTGCAATCTGGGTTGAGATCACATTTCTTTGAGGCATGCTATCAAACAGTTCACGTGCCTTGTCTATGCTTCCGCATTTTACATACATGTCTGCCAGGGCAGTTGCAACTACGACGCCTGTAAAACTAACCCCATCTAAATGCTATGACTTATTTATTATCAAATATAAACTGATATTCTCTCATATCAAAAACAAAATAAAGATGCAAGTATGTTCAGTTCACAACTGTTAAGGTGCTGAATTTAACCAACTGTCAAGTTGCTGAATTTAACCAACTGTTTAAGGTGCCCAATCTAATTTATCTATTAAGAAACTTCAAGATTTCTCTTTCAACAAAGGCATCCCACTTGCATATCTATGCATGCATATACACAATAATTATACAAATGCATGGGCATTACATTATTTTGCTTATGTTGAACTGTGTGCTGTTGTTTAAATGAGAAGGCTGATTGCAGAAAAAACTGCTCTCATGTCTTTATGATCACAAAAAAAAACCTTTCTGGGTTTTACTCTTCTACTCTCTAACTTTCCAGAACATTTTAAAGTTTTAAATTTCATTAAGAAATGCGAATTCTATGATTGTTTTAAGACAGCTCTGTCTTGTTGAAGAACTATTCACTTACATTGATTTTTTTTTTTTACCTCATTATTATATTCTTGAGGTGATTTTAATACAATAATAATGTGTGATAGATCCTCAAATAGCAATTGCGTATATGTAAATATATATATAGAAAGAGAAAGCTCCATATAATTAGACTTATTGTTGTACATTGATGAGAGAAAACTATCACTAGTATCATTTATTATGATTAATATAAATCTATAATGACATTGGTAAATGATTCTTTTTGTTGGTTGTATACCTCATTTTATGAGCATAATAAATTATTTAAAGTTAGTAAAAGTTGTTAACAAAGATCTTATTATTATTAATCATTGATTTGCAATGGAAATCGATAATAATTTGATTATAGTATGTATTTTAATTAAAAAGATATGAGAGATTATAATATGATGCCATTGTTTTCTTATTGTTATGTCATTATCAATCTATTTTCATAAATAAATTGATGCGGGGTTGTCCACTAGAAACGTGATATATGCATGCTCATCTAGGATACATTATCTCTTGTGATTGATATAAAACGAAAATAGTGAGATTATTATATGTTTTCGAATGGGAATATAGTTCAAGAAATCTAATACTAAATATGAGATGATGAGCCACACTTACAACATTAGTAAATATAACATGACACACATATATATAGGTTTTAAGATTTTCATGTGAGCACTACTATTCTTTTGTTCTCCTTTATTTTTGTCAATTATAAGGGTTGAATATTGAGCTTGGGAGTAGATGAGGGTTGCGTGTGCGTCATCTTGTTATTTTAGAAAAAACTCTTGAGAAATACTGTGTGGGTCTAGTCATGATCGTTGACCTTGAACTATTATTATGGTGTGGAGAGGTGTTAGTGGGTTGTGATGGAAGTTATTGTCAATCCATCTTTGTAGCCTAAGGATTATATTCCTTGTTATCCAACCATGTGGGAGATGGTTGAAGTCTAGTTGTCGAACTACAGTTCCTCTGCGAATTATATACGTAGGCAAGGCTGTCAGAGACGAGCCCCTGAGGAATTAGGTCTAGCCCCTAGGCTTGTTCTCTTGTTATTACTTGATGTTACTATTGTTATATATTTTATTTGGATAACTTGGGACTTGAACAAAGTCTATGACTATCGATAAGTTAACATAACTAATCAAGTCTGTCTGGGTGATGTGAACTCCCCGTCTCCCTTCGAGCCCCGACCAAGATGGTCTAAGCAATTTAGTTACCTACCTAAAAGAGTTATAGTTCATGTCTGGTCGAAAGTTGTTTTCCTTCTTATAGCTCTTGCGTTGGTAGCAAACCTTGAGAGTTTTGCAAGCATAAGTGAATGAACCATAACCACTAACGTAACACCCAAATACTACTCCCTATACCGCACTTTATGAAAGCATAACAACATTTGACCAATAAATTATAAGGACTCAACCATCTACACATTTGTTTTTGACATTCAAGGTTGGTTTCAAGTGGAGATATGGAATCCACATCACCAAGGTAGACTTTATTAGTTCCATGAACTCATCAATAATCACAAACTTAGATCAAGTCACAAGTTGCAAATATAATATATATTTCAATAGTATCTTTAAGTATATTCAATAAGAGAACAAATCCTAGGGCCAGACCTTCCTCGGGGGCTTGTTGTCAGACAGCCTTGCCTACGTATGTAATTCGCAGAGGCATCGTAGTTCGACAACTAGACTTCAACCATCTCCCACATGGTTGGATAACAAAGGAATATAATCACTACATTGAAAAGATGGCTTAACATCAACATCAAACACAAACTACTAACACCTCTCCACACAGTAATAATAGGAACAATAGTTCAGGGTCAAGAATTGAGACTAGACCCACACATAGGATTTCCCAAGAGTTTTCTAAAGAAACATGAGTTTTCTCCAACTCATACAACCATCTAGGTTTAACTCACAAATGGTCTCACCATACTTTAATACATACAATGAATAAACATTAATGGATACACTATGAGGATTCTCACTATATAGTGAAGTGATAGGATAGGTTAACAAAAAAGAACTACACGATTCTCTCCCATACTTCCTCTAGCCATAAGCTCCTATACCTTATGGTAAAACACAGATATAAACTAATATCCCAAGTATCATTTCCTATGACAAATAATTTAAGAGAATTGCAAAAGGAAGGAACACATCTTAACAACTACATACTCAAGAATCAAACACCTTCAAACAAAGATTGGAAGAGACTTATAAGAGAAGATCGCCATCCCCTTTCACTTGTGATTTTCAACAAGTTAAAATAACCTAATGATAATTCAATGAGTTCCAATATCTTACACTCTATGTAACATGTCCATTAGTCATGGGATGACTATGCAAATATACTATACACTCTATGTATCGACTCAAGTCTATAATTAAATTTAATGTTTTAAACAATACTAATAGTTTAAAGGAACTTCCTTAAAAGCTTTATTTCTATATCATTATTTATTTATTTTACATAGTAGAACAACTTATTGATAGTTAATGATGTCAGGAACTATATACATTAATGATGTAGCAAGACAAGTAAAAGTATACTAAAGAGAGGAATGGTTCCTATAGAGCCAATATGTTTATTTAAATTTTTATTAAATGACATCTTTAATTTATGGTTTATTTCATATAATCATTAGTAACTATAGAAATGATGTCTCTAATGTGTGCTTAGTTGAATGTTTGATTATTTCATCAAAAAAAATTTGGGGGTTAAGTAATTAGTAAGATTGATAGACTTATGTGTTGCTTCGGAGATTATAGTCTTGATTCATAGAGACTTCAGGAGGAAGTCTAAGGGAGGGAATGTAGGCCTCACCTTGTGTGTGGTTCATTCTACTCTATGTTCTTATGTGCATTTTGTTAATCAAATTGTTAGATAGATTCAAGGTGAATTATTATGCAATATTAGAAGTAGAAAAGTAACCGTTTAGTTGGGTTGATACTTAATAAGTATCAATGAAGTTAGTTATGATTCAATAATTAGCTTGCAATGAATGAATTTAATTAACCAAAGAGGAAGTTAGGATCCTCAGAAACAAGGATACTTTCATTAACGCTAATAGCATTTAATGGCAATATTTACATAATGGGTAACCTTACTACATAGTACTAGTGAGTTACTCATGTTAACTGGGACTAAGTGTTAAGAGGATTAAATATTATGGATATGCAATATCATGTTCATGATAATCATTATCTACTTGATTTCATGATCATAGGAATAATTGGTTTTCAAGGCATTTCTATCATAAAAGTTAATATAAGTGTTTCAACCTTGTACCAATTATGTTTCTTGAGTTTATTTATTAAAGGATTCAAGTATAGTAAATATCATTAGGCCTCAACAATTAGGGTATAAATTCTCATCATTTAATCTTTAAAAGTGACAATATCATGGTCTAACTGAATTTAATCGATATAGGCAACATCAATATATAATTACCACTCAGCCTCTTAATAAGAACATCATTGTTGTTTACTCAATGATAAATCTTTACAATTAAATCTTATTCCTATTTCCATAACAAAAAAAAAAGAGTTTACTAGTGTAATAAATAAATAGAACAGAAAACGGAAGGGATCCTATACACCAATTAAAATATAGTAAAAGCTTCCTCGGGGCCAGATCAAAATCAGAAATAAAAAATAAAAACAACTTATGTACTTGTACATACCTAGACTAACTATGTAGAAAAAGAGCACAATAATCACACACATAGATATATCAATTGTATATTTATATAAAGGCACACCATAAACATATGTAAAGATAAATTGTATCTATATATACCATTTTTATGTATACCTTAAACATATAATAAGATTAGATATGAACACCAAAACAATAAGATTATGTAAATGATAGACTTATATATATGAATAAATATGTACACGGGTTAGAAGAATATTAGAACTTATAATATGATTAAATATCTATGCATATAAATGAATAAAATATCATATATACATACACAATCTATCTTATATATATATATAAATAAAAGAAAGGAAAAATAATTCAATAACATATGTATCACTAAACCAAGAAGTATATGCATACACAAGATATTCCTTAAACATAAATATCTTAAATTAAGATTGATAGAAAAATCCATAGAATAAATCTTTGGAATATATAAAAAAACCTATGCAATATTAAAAATAAATAACAACTAGATAAAAGGATAAGAAAAATAAATAAATAAGATAATTGAAGAAAATGAAATAGGGTGGATATATGTATAGATGAGAATTTATGCATGCCAATGAGATAGAGTTTTGTGTGTGTGTGTGTGTGTGTGTGTGTGTGTGTGTGTGTGTGTTTATGGATAAACAATTAAGATGCATAATTCCCTACTACTCAAAGAAAGGCTTGCTTGGGAATACTCATACTCTGTTTGATAGTTCCTTCCACTTGACAACTTTCTTTGCTATCCATCCTTTTGGTTGCCTCTTCTTTTTCTTTCCTGGGAATACTCGGATAGTTCCTTCCTTCCCCTGGCTAGAGAGTAAGGCGAACAAAGAAGGTTAGTGACTTTAGCAATTATAAGGCCCTAGCCTGGTAGGGTGAAATTTCTCCCAACTAACATGGACATATCCTTCGACCCTAAGGAGAATATGGTCTGCGGGGTCTACCTTGGTCGATGGGGTTGGTGGCCAATAATAGTTTCGTTCATCGTAGAGCCAATAGAAAGCTACTCTAGCATCATAAATAGAAATCTACGTTACAAGAATATATATGTTGTTCCTTTCACACACACCCTGTTTAAAATTAGGACCCCCTCTTTTCACCTTTTTGTTTTTTTTAGTTCTAGTCTTAGTCTTTTAAGAGTGAATGTTTTGGCTTAGGGTAATGTTTGTTAGGCTTGGTCCTTTAGTTGGATAGGTTTCTTTCCATTTGGATTTTTTTAAAAGATTAATTTTGAAGCCCATTGAGGAATTGTGGAGTTTTCATGCCCATCTAGATGAACTATATTTCCACACATCCTTAGCTACTCAAAATCCCATGAGCTCTTGTGGCCTGTGCGGTGCTTTTGCTATCAAGGTGAGCTTATGGTAGATTGTCTATACTTGTCACCATTTAAATAGGTGTGTTATTGTTTCTTTGGGCTCTAGTTATTTTTTAGAAGGAATGGCTATCAACATCAGCCTAGAGTTTAACTATTATTTGCAAGCATTTAAATTTGGAAGTTCAATTTCATGTTGGTTATCAGTGTTTCAAAAATGATAAATTTAAATTTCAATGTCGACTTAAGAATATGTTAGTTAGAACAGGGTATAAATTTAGATGTATCATTCCCCTAAGTCAAAATCATGAACGTGGCCCCAAATTAGGTTCGAACATGATAATGTAGATGAAAGTCTCAACTAGTTAGGGTTCATGTTGAATGTGTGTTCATTGAGGGTTTTGGAACATTTTCCTATATGTTTGCGAGTCCCTAATTTATAGAAAAATGAAATTAAAATCTCAGATTCCTCGGATTGAAAGGGAAGCTTCATAAACTATGATGTGGAAGTGCTATGCAAAACTATACATGTGATCAGAATTTATCCATATTTGCTTAGAAAGAACTTTCACAATACTGTTCATTTCCTTCATTGTGGGAATTTTACTTATATCTTTTAACACATCTCACATTTTCACAATTAATTTCCAATGGTTGAAATTTTTGGGGTTCACATTGAAGGGTGGTAGTGATAATTCACTTAAATGTGCACCCAGGGGAGAAAACATATCACCATCTTGAGGTCATGGCTACCATTTAACTCACAATTGAGGGGATATTATTGTCATTCTGATATATTGCGATCCCTCTGAAATCTCTACAAGCTCTATAATCCGCTGAAGAACCGTATAATATCATTCAAATCCCGCAATATCCTAGTTTCCTTCCCATTTCTACCAATTTCCCTGCTGCCATTTGCCTTCTCTTTTCAATATGATTGTGCAATTATTCTCAATGTCCGGATGTGGGAATTCATCACCATTTGGATATATCCTAAAAAGCTTTAAAGTTCTACAACAACCCATGAAATCTCCCATTGTAGGGATTTAGTCCCTATTTGGATTTATCTCGATCACCCTGCTATCCTCACGATGACTCGCATCATGGGAGTTTCGTGCCTATCGGAATGTATCTCAATATTATCCAGTTTTCTGCAATTCCATAACATGCCAAAACTTTGCAGCCTCTTAAGTTCATTTCTTTATTGCAAGATTCCCATTACCATCTAGATAAGTCATCTTTCCCTGCCTCCATCCCTTTCACTCTAAACTTCTGCAATGTCCACGTTCACGACGAATCCCTGCAATAATATTTAATCACTTCACATTTTCAAAGTGCACATCAGTTGTAGAAATTCCACCACGTTAAGGACATATCCCCGTTACTCTTATTTCTCTTACCTGTCAATGCATTGTGGGAAATCATCCCCTATCAGGATATAACCCAATACCCACCATACTCTCGTGATTTCTATGAATGCTAAAACCCCTCAACTCTATGATACCTTAGAAATTCAACTATTCAAGTCCCCTTGCATCTTCATTGCATACATAAGCAACTTGAGCTTCTGACATCATTTGAGAAGGAAGACAATACCTTGTGGGAATTTGCTATCACCCCGGACATATACTTAACCTTGTGCATCTTGCCATTTAAGTTTATGATCTTCAAATATAAGAGGAGTCTTACACCAATGAGAAATTCTATGGGGAGTCTGCTTGTATAGAAATTTTTGATTTTTGGGAATTAATTTGCATAAGTCAAAATAAATAAACCTTTTCTATACAAATTATTGATTTGAGGTTCTGATTATTAAGATGGACGATTGTAGGTATTTATTGGATTGTTGTATGCAAATGTAATGATGTAAGGCTAACCAGTTTATGCAAGTGAATGTATTCAACAAATGAAGAGGATGTTTTTGCCAGATGTTCCATGCCTTGCAAATTGTGCCCGGAGCCTCATGATTTGCTGTCCTAATTGTCCACAAGTTATTTTCATATTTCCAAGGGATACACAGAACCTGAAATGGAAAATGTAACTTAAAAGGGAAAAGGATGAACTGAGAATTATTAAATGAAGTTTCCATAGTTTAGTGTCAAGATGTATGATATTGCGCCAGTTATGTAAAGGAAATTATTTTGAAAAGTTAACACAAAAGAAGACAGTTGTCAAGGAAAATATATTTGAATTCCGTTGGATAGAGGATGAATATTAATTTTTTTTTTCTATTATTAAATGTAAATGTAATATTAGTTCTTGGTGATGGATGATTCCTAACCATTTGTTGTACACTAAGGTTTCCTCCCCTCTCATATAAAAGGCATTCATTCTTCATTGTACAAAGTTAGTACTTAACGAATATAGTATTAGAGATTCAATTAGTTAGTAGCAATAGTAGATTCAATAGTGCTTAGATGGTTCAATAATGTTAGAGAGATTAAAAATTGTTGTAATCAAGAGTATTTTCAAATCAATACAAGCAGAAGCACTGATTTTGTGCTGTCAATTGCTCCCAATAGTTCCTCATGCTTCCTTTTTGAATGCTAGATAAATTTTAGTTGCATTGATGATGAAGTGTTAAATATATTTGATAGATCTTTGGTTCATACCTTTTTTGGCTTGTTGATTGTGAGTTACTTTGTATGGTTAGTTTGAATCTAATTCAAATCAAGTTTGATTGTGAAGATTTTCTTGGATTGTGCTAGGTTTTGATATTTAAGTACTCGTTTTTATGATTTGAAAATATTTACATCCATTGAAGATTGCACTATTTATATAGAATTGTGAGTATTTATTTGATTAAATGAAAATGGTTTATTTAAGGAATACATCTATTTGCAACATTGAATCATTACTATGGTTGTCTACAAGTAATTTTAACTTTTTTTCTCACCCTATCTTTTGAAGTTTATTTGAAATAAGAAAGTTTTAGAAGAAGCTTCAAAATATTGTTAATTCAAATGATCAAAGCATTTTCAAATATTAGATTTGAAGATTTACTTAGGGTTTACATTTTTCATTCAAATCTATTTAAAACCCTCATCATTTTTCTAGTGAGTAAATGTAAGGTCCCTTTATGAAAACAAAAAATACATTATACTACTGAGTTATCTCGTAAGTCAAGACTTGAAAATCGGAGCCTTGGGGTAGTCTTTTTTTGAGTCATTAGGATCATATTTCCTTACAAGAGAGATAAGATACCTAGTATTTTATCTAAGTTTGTGCATGAAAAAATACTCATCAACAACATCTAAAGTATATTTAAAGGAAAACCAAAATATGAATAAATATAGAGAAAAATATCATACAAACCAATTAGATAATTTCCAAGAGCATAAAGTATACTGAAAAAATAAGAATAAGTATATTATAGACCCATATAAATAAACAAAAGAAAGAGGAAAAGATTACAAATAAAAAGATTAACAACTTGAACATAAAAATGGGAAATAAAAAAGAATTTAAATGAATCATATAACTGTAGTCCATTTTTGTAAACTTGACATTATTAAATGTTTCATTTAAATAATATTTATTTTTGGTTTTTAATCTTTTAATAAAAAAAGAGGAATGTTGATCTTTTATTTAAAAGTCTTGTTAAAGCTTTTTATTTAAAAACAATATTCCTCAAACATCATGTTTCCACACAAAGGGTAAAGGGAAGAAATTTTCATGCCAAAACAAGAGAAGCATCAAGTTGCATGAAAAATCAAATAGAAGACTCTTTGTTTTGGACGCCAAGAGTAGAGGAGAAGGGAAAATCTGTAAAAAACTTCACATGGAGGAGTTAGGTTTTCTATTGCTGCTGGAACCGAACTTTGAAGGAGCTTGCATGGAGATTTGAAGAGGTTTCAAATATTTTTTCCATGAAGACAAGGAATTGAAGAAGTTGTAGCTGGATCATGAGTCTTTTCAACCACACCTAGCCATGCAATGTTCAAGTTGGAGCCTTTTATGCACAGGTCTATAGGTTTGAAACCCTTGCACTTATCTTTTTCAAAGTTTTGGAGTGATGATAGGCATAAAAAATGATTGTTCAAACCATTATAGTGTTAAAATAATAATAAATAAACCAATCAATCCAAACCCTACTTTGAAATTTATGTGAGGAAAATATGGCTCCCTCAAGGGTTGAGCTCAACATACTACCTTCTCGTAGCTCATCTAGGGTATAGTGCAAGTAAAAGACAACCAAAACACCATGAAAAGATAGTGAGGATCATTCAAAATTCTTTGAGAGTGATATGCACAATCATAAGTATGACATTCTTAGGGTAAATATCATGAAACATGAACAAAGGGATGCATTTTAAACCACCAATGAAATCTAATGAAGTCATCATGCAATATAGATTCCAAAGGATTTGATTTCAAAAAGGCAATCTATTGTAAAGATTTCATTAGGTATAGATGGCAATTTGAGTGCAAAAAGAGTCATACTTATGAGGACAACCAAACACAGGAGTTTTGAAGAGCATATTACAGTCTTATGATTGTAATAAGAGATATTAAGTTTTGTATGCCAATATTTTCTGATTACAAGCATGGTGGAATCCTAGGAGTTTTGACTCCCATAATAGTGACAGTCACTTAGCCTTATTCATGTAGGACAAATAAGAAAAATAAGACAATCATTATTCAATCAATGGCAGAGTTTTATGGCATGATAAAGGGCAGTCTTTATGAGCGTGTGGAATGTTTGACAAAATACCTCAAAGAATGTGATCTCATGGAATGTTACAATCTATAAAGCAAAAGGTAGGATAGTCAAAGACTCAAGGAACATACAAAATATAGTATATAAGGGAAGTGACATGGATGAAATGAAGTCAGTTCAAGGATAGATTCCATTGAGAGTGAGTTAAGCATAGCCAAATGCACAGTTTTGAAGAGTTATCAAGGTTGATAGTCCTTGGTGAGTAGTAGAAGACAATCAAGGAAAAATTAAAATGAAAGGATAGTCTATAAAGAACATGACATAGTATGAGGAATGGATAGTCCAAGACAAGGAAAAATAATCACAATCCTTGTTCAAGGAAGAGCAAGAGCAATGCCTTGAAGTTTTGAAAAAGAAGATCATAATGACCTTATAAGGAAACTCAATGAGGAAAATACACACCTTGAAATATACAAAGGGATAGTCATGATGCAAGGTCACAAATGATAAGGACGGTCATGTTAGGCATTGCAAAAGGTAGAAAAAAAGAATCACATGACAATAATATTTACAAGGACATTCACAGTTTAATAAAAGGGGACAGTCAAATGATAAAAGTTTTGTTTTGAAGTCGAAACAAATGAAAAGGGAAGCAGTGTGACCGTGGATTAGGTTTATGTGAAGGAAAGCCATGATAGTCATAACCTATGACTATGGTCATGAAAACAAAAGACTAGTCTCAAAATGAATATGACAGTTTTCAAAAAGGCATACATATTAAAGAAAAACCTCATAGAGGTAGGATAGTCAACAGTCCACAATAGAAGCCTTTGTGTTGATAAAGCAATGTAGACCCCAATTCATCAATCATGGAAGGTACTATGCCCCTAATCCAAAACATGATTTGAACCAAGGTTATGATGACAAAGATGGTAATTAAAAATTTGAGGCAATTGTGTGTCTTCAAAGTTGCAATAGAAAATAAAAATCTGTGGGTCTAGTGGGATTATGTGACTGATTTTCACATTAGATGTCCAATGAAAGAGAATAAATACAAGGAATGTGCAAATAAAGTGATCAACTCTTTAGGTATTTATCGTAAAAAAATAGATGACTGCATGAGAGACAGTCAAAAGTAGTCCAAAGACAAGCAAGGTGTAAATGATAAAGGGGCAATGGAATGCTAGATAAAGGTTGATGAGGGTTTATTTTAGTTCAAGAATGCATACCCCATGGTAGTGATCATGATCAAATTCTATAAGATTTACCACACTCAATCATATAAAGGGGTAGTAACAAGTTTAGAAAATGGACTCTACAATTTGTAAAGGACAATAAAAAGGATGGAAAGGTAGTGATTATGGAGGATACTCCTATCAGTGAAGGACACCATCATAAAAATGGGGCAGTCATATGTTAGCAACTCAACAAATGGGCCTTTCATGCATAAACGTCAAATACAAGACATAGTGGCAGCGTGTATAGAGGAACTTTTAACAGTTTCAGTGACTGAAATGAACCCTTTTTGATAGTGAATGTGTATAAATTATCTATCTTCAATGAAGTGTATGATTGAGAAGACATGTTGTGAAGTTTTTATCTCTTTTGATATCTCTATGTTGTGAGACCTTGTGAAGGTATGACAGTGAGAGTGCAATTTATGATTGTCATGAAATGTAAGGATTGTGCAAAGGTAACTAAAAGCAGTACAAGGTTGAGTGTAAAGGGGCAGTGACTTCATCAAATGCACAATAGTCAAAAGTCAACATACAAGAAAAGGTATAGTGAGGCATCAACCTTGATGATAGTCTTCAAACCACATTAATGAGATAGTCAATATTTCATGACTGCACCAAAGACATTAGTGACTTTTTTTTAGGACTATGGGTGAGTCATTGATAGTCAGTGACTATAATAATGTCTTTATGACTGTAACCTTTATGATGGTAATCACCATATATTTAAAAAGGGTAGTGCCTTGAATGAAACATGACAATCAATAGAAGCATAAAGGGGACACAATTTTCAATAAAAGAGACAAGAAATTTTTAGAAAGGATACCCACCAATGCTCATGAATGAAGGAAAATTGTTACCAATGACAGATTGTAAATTACCAAGGGCAATTTCATCAACAAGTATGGATAACCTTCATCAAAGAGAAGTTTTCATTCAATGATTGCATATCAACTTATAGTGTAGGAAATTGTATACCTTTACAATTTTACACTATGTTTGGGTCCCTTAATTTATTGGACTTAATTAAGCTTCTAATTTTCCAAATTATGCAAATTCCAAAGCCTTACTTTTACCATTTTCTGAAAGGAGAACCAACATTAAATAAATGCATTTAATATTTAAATTGCCATGAAATATGTGTGTTCTGGAAATATAGGCCAAGACCCATTCACCCACGGGTGAATGGGTCCCCTTTATTTGCTAGGACCCAATTTAACATATGTTTTTGGTTGCCTTTTAATTATCCAAATTCAAATTTTAAGTGTCAAATTTTGGAATCTAATTTTCGGGAAATTAGATAAACACCTATAAATACATAGTGTTTTTATCATTTGAAATCTAAGACTTTATGAGAGCAATTGTATTGAGAAAATTATTGACAAGAGCATTCAAGAACAACATTATCAGTCATTTATAGCAGAAATCAAGATCCTAACATCATGTCCAAGTTTATGTGTGAAGGCTAACAAGCATTGTAGGTCTTGATATTTTAAAGAATTCAAGCATTCAAGTAAATCAAGCAAGCAAGATCCAATTCCTTTGAAGAGATGTGTATGACTTCAATTTTTCAAGAAACCCATTGAAGGGTGATGAGTTGCAACAAGTGTTCATTCATCATTTCCTTCCTTTCCATTCAAGGTTTTTTTCATTGACATTGCCATTATGAAAGTGGGAACACTATTCACAAGGTTTGATTGAGGCATTTACCCCTATATGACATAAACCTTTTTACCTCTTTGTGTATGTGTAGGTTATAGGTTGAAGAAAGGTTGAAGAGATCTTGAATAGCAATTTTGTATTGTTTCATTTGTTGTTATCATTCTTGTCAAGATACATAAATTGAGTTGTAGAATTCATTCTCGACATTCTAACAAATTTGTAGGTGGGAAGTTTAGAATCCTAGATCTAACACTAGAGGACCCAAAAATTTATTAAGGCCCTTGTACAAAGATCCATTCACCCTTAGGAAAATGAGTTCTCTTGGGCACATCAAAACCAATTTTTTTGAGCATGTTTGTTGTCCTTTGCACTTCCTAGATCCATTGGAAAACTGTTGTTTATGTTTGTCAGTTGTTAGGATCTTTCATTTTATGTATTATGGCATATAAGATCATTATTTTAATCATTCTAAAATATTTCCAATCCATTCTAACCCCCATTAGATGTAGATTCAGGTCCGATTGGCTCACAATTAGGGCTAAAAGTCAATATTTTTACTTTGTGATCTACATCTCAATGAAATTTAGAAAAAGGCACCATTGAATCCTAGGTTCTTTGCATTAAGGGCCTAGTATGATCCATTTTCTTGATTTCATTTTGGTGAACCTAGCCTATTAACATTATATACCTTTTGAAAATTCACCCTAGATCTAATTTTTGCATTGAATTGTTTTGCATATTTCATTTAGGGTTTCATTTTGCATCATTAAAGACACAATTGAAAAAAAATTGCATTCCATATTGCATCATAGGTTGAATTAGGGTCTATTTGAGTCATATTTAGATCAGATTTACATTCATGTTGCATTCATTAAGTGGTTAAAAATTTGAAATTGTTCATTGCATTTTTCATTTAAGACAAAAAAGTGAAGAAAATTTGCATTATTTTATTTCAAAATTGCATCCAAAACATCATTTTCAGATTGTGGCAACTTAGAATCAGTTAATTATTGCATTTTAGATCTAAAATTTGCATTAAAAATTTGTCAATTTTTTTTTACCTTTGTTTCACACTTGTATCTTGCATTATTTTGTCCTAAATTGAGCAAAATATGGAAAAATAGTCACTGATTAACTTGTTTGTAACTAGAGAAAGAAACACCAAATAACAACATAAAACTTTAAAATTTTAGTTTTCAGAACCCTGTACAAGGACCCATTTTCCCTTGGGCAACCCTATCCTTGTACATGTGTCTTAGACAACTTTTTCACAACCTTTTGTCTTTGTATTATCAGTCCATTTCTGCCTACAATTGTTTGATTTGAAATTTTAGAAAAATGTTATTGTATATGCAAGAAAGATGTCATTTTGCTTGATTTTTTGTAGATTTGGGAACAATTATTGCATTTCAGTATTGAAAATCATCATATCTATAGGACAATTATTTACATTTATGAAGCATTACATAATTGGGATAGATTAGTTTTCATTTTTGTACAATTTCATAACTCTAAGTTGTTACAATTCATTGCAAATAGAGTAGCAACATGTTTCATTTTCAAAGATGTGGTTTTGATATGATTAAGCATGGCTTGCATAAGTACAATATCCTTGCTTATGAGTACAATTTAGGGAAAATAAATTAGGTCATTACCAAACATGTTAGCCATCCTCCTAATATCTTTCCTAATTATGAGAGTACTTTCACACAAGAGAATGAAATCATTGATATATTTCTTAATATCACCTTGTCTATCCTTAGCTCATCCCCTAACATCTCTCCTACTTGTGAGAATATTTTGGTGCAAGCAAATGCAATCATTTACAATCATGAAAACCATAATTGTTCTTCTCCCAATACAAGTTCCTATTTGTGATAAAGGTATCTTGGTGTTAGAAGATCCAATAATTGAGCATCATTACAATATTGTTCGTCCCTCTTCCCCTACTTCTCCTACTTGGGAAGATAGTGTGCAAGGAAAAATATGATCTCATTGAGACATTTATTTCTAAAGATAGTAAGATGGGTTGCATAGATGAAGAAGCTAAGGTCACTTTAGAAACCCCCTCGTTAGAAGATCATCAACAAGAAGTTAAATTTGTTGAGGTTATGAACACACAATTGAGCATTAGATCTCCCTTGATTATAGAACCTCCGAAAAATCCTTTTGGACGTCCCAAGATTCCTCTGATCATTAGGCCTCCCAAGATTAATTTTGAGCCTCCTAAACCAATTCTCATTATAGGACCTCCTAAACCTCATGGCCATATCCTAAGTTTTGCAAAATAACTTACTAGTAATCATGTGTTGCAACAACCAAGTTATCATAATGTAGCTCACACATATAACACTAGAAATAATAAGCAACCAAGACAAGCTCCACCATCCATCCCATTGCCTCAACCATATCTCCCACCCTCACCTAACATTTTGTAGTGTAGTGGTAAAGAATTTGATCTTGTTGAACACTTTTGCAACACTCCTGCTAAGATCTCCCTTTGGGATTTGATCTAATCATCACCAATTTACCATAGTATGCTTCAAAATTCCTTGAAAAAAGTTTTCATCCCTCCTAGCACACAACCAAATGATGTGGAAGCTTTGATTGAGAATATGAGTTCACCTAATTTGGACATCATCTTTCATCAAAGTGAATTACCTCCTTTGGAAACACAAAAACAAAATGACCAGTGATTTGATGATAGTGTTTAATATTAACAAGTTTGGGATTAGGTGCACCCTTATTGAAGATGGTTTGATTCTTAAGGTACATCTTGTAGTAAGCAAGAAAGATATTTTTCACAAAAAAAATGAATATCTTCTATTGATCAAGAGAGTACCTTGTCAAGGCTTCTCCAAGCCTAATTGATATCTCTCCCTCCAAGAACAAGAAAGAAATTTTATAACAAAAGCTTATTTTGTGCATATCATCGAGTCCATATTCATTCTACCAATGAATGTAAGGCCTTGAGTACTAAAATACATCTTAAGGATTGTGGTGCTCTTCCTTGTGTTGATTTTTGAAAATGGAGGTAATTATGTAGCTTAATACTTTGTAAAACTATTGTAGCTGTAGATCTAATTAAGTATTCTTTGTCACAATTTCTTTGTGGATGATTATTTGTTTAGATTCATTTTACCATTTGTAGAAGTAGACAAAAGATTGTAGAAGAATAAGACCATAAGATAGAAGTTACACACCATATACTGTGGAGAAACCCTTTCAGGAAAAAACTCCACCAAGAATCAATAGTGCTTGTATTATTTAACCTTAGAACAAGATTATATAATAATTATTTATCATCCTTCCTTGAGATGCTTCTTTTTCCTTCAACAATTCTTCTTCGCAACCTGCAGTAAAATCTGATAAACTCTCTTCAACTTGCTGCAATAAATAGACAATAATGAGCCTTGTAAGCTCCAAAGAGTTTACAATTACAAAGCACAATGCTTATCTCACAAAACCCACACCTATTCTTTGCAAGTAGAGTTATACTGTGAAGAACAATGTAAAAACAAGTCCTTCATCCATTTGGGCATCCCAAACTGAAGTCATAACTCAATGTTGATTCTAAAGATATCTTCTATGCTTATCCTCAAAGTTGGTGCCCAAGAATGGGCCCACTTAACTCAGCCTTATAAAATATCTTATCATGCAAAAATTTAACTCCAAGAAGCCAACTTGGGCACCCAAGGTGGGTCCAAGTCAATCTCTGTTAACTAAAACATATCTCTCCACCATTCATGCAAATACCATGCATGATTGATCATCCCCTGTTAACTGAAATAGTCACCTATTATCTGTCATGCAACTCAAGTCATTGGTCATGCATTCCAAGAAAACTAAAGTCAACTAGCATTCAATTGAAACTAACTATGTGCAACTGAAGATAACTGAACCATAACTGAACTAAATTGAACTGAACTAAACTGAACTAAACTAAACTAAACTGAACTGAACTAAACTGGATTAAAATGAAATGAATTGAACTGAACTGATCTAAACTGAACTGAACTGAACTCCATGCATGTAAACATCAATCCCTAACTTCTTAGGATCTTTACATGCATTACTGAACTGTTATCTTTTACTCCAAACACTTAACTCAAGGTGAGTTACACCTTCCATGTGGGTGCCCCATGTGCTCCTATTTTGTAGGAGCTCTTCATGGGTGTCCCCACATGTTCCTATTATTTAGAATTAAATACAAATGTCAATTAACATGTTTATTTCATTCAAATTTAATCTCTTTCTAATCCTAATGTTGGGGAACATTTTCCAAGGACTTAGGAGATACATGAAATAATGTTTAGGATTGCAATTAAATGGCATCCTATTCCCAACATTGATGCATCTACTTTCTCTAATTGATAACGATTTTCATCCTATCATGTTGCTCATCACTATGTGGCCCATTAGTAGCCCATTAGTAGTTTTATGCTTTTTGCTTATTACCATTCATGGTGGTACAATCTTAAGTGCAACCATAGGTTACATGAAATCAACATGATAGTCCTTGTTGTGGTTGTCCTTATCTATATGCTTGGGGGGCAAGGATAACTACTTTTGGGAGGTGTGCATCCTTTTCAAGGATCCCCTCTTCTCCTCTTTCTCCTTAAAATACCAACATAGCAAGTATGTTGACATTTTAAGTGGGGTTATATATTACCCTTATCTATTTCATTTTGTGATGTTTGTCCTATTGACATATTGTAACAACCCATTCCATTACCCCCAAACTTATCATATTTTTATTTATTTATTTAAGTCATTAAATATTTATTCTCTTGTATGCTCTAGATTTCATCCATCCATCAAAACAAGATAGACATCCATCCATCAAAACAAGATAGGCATCCATTCATCAAAATAGGATAGGAATCCATCTATTCATCAAAACATGATAGGAATCCATCCATCAAAACAGGGCAAGAATCCATCTATTCATCAAAACAAGATAGGTATTCACCCATCAAAATAGGAAGACTTCTTTCCATCAAAACATGATAGGCAAGATGCTCAGGCCAGAGACTTTAGACTCATTTGAGTCACTCTCTAAGGACTACATTTCCTAATGGAAGTGCACTGAGGTCCATCACTTAGGAGTATTCAAAAGAAAAGTAAGTAAAGGGTAAACCTACAAAATTGGTTTACAATTCCATTGAGGAAGGAAAACACTTTAGGGGGTTTGTTAGAACTAGGAGGGTTCGCTAGAACCCCCTAAAGGGTTTGGCATGATAAGACAAAAAAAACATGTTAGGCACACATTCATAAGACACACATGTTGGCATGATAAGACATAGCCTGATTAGATAGACACAAGACACACATTGATTAGATAATCTTGTGGCTGCTGTAAACTTCGTTGCAAGACAGTCACATAAAAGACGGTTCTATTTGGATTTCCCCCAAGCTAGATGCGAGGATATACAATGTCTGACACCAAGGCATAGCGACATCGAATATCAAATAAAAGACATAATTTTGCAAGACACCAAAGAATTCACTTTAGAAAATATTTTAAAGGGGGCTCCTTCCATAGGAAACCCCTCAAGACTATTGCAAAGATGGTTGTCCTTGCACCAAAAGATTGGCCTACTAATGCATGATACAACTACCAAAATTAATGAATCCGTGGGAGGTGGTTAACCCATGCCACAAACCTGAGAGTTGCGTTGCACAACACAAGGAGACCAAGGGTGCACACCTTGCAACAATCCTCCTAGCACAAGCAAGAGCTTTGAACCCATGACCTTGGCTCTGATACCAATTGATGCAAAGATGATTACCGTTGCACTAAAAGATCAACCTGTTAATGCCCATTACAACTGCCAAAGTTAATGAATCCATGAGAGGTGGTTAAGCCATGTCATGAACTTGAGCACTATGCTACACAACACAAGGAGACCAAGGGTGCAAACCTTGCAACAAAGACACCAAAGGGTCTATTCAAGGGAACACTCCAATTGAAAGACAACACATTTTCAACAAGTAGGAGGAGGTGAGTTTAATAATTTGTTTTCTTTGCTGCCAGAAAATTAGAAATAATGGTATTGAAAATTATTTATTTTGCTTGTTTGTAAGGTTACCTCGTTCCGTTTTAAGTTTGTCGCGTTTGCTTTTCTCTATCCAGATAAGAGGAATGATATTGAACGCAGCAACTAATGACATTCACAACTTTCCTGATTCCCTGTTGAATTCAAGTATGCGTCTCCGTGGATTAAAAGTTTTTGGGGTGGGAGAGAACTATGGGAATTATCTACACATTGTCGAATTATCAAGAGCGTTGGCATGGCTTAGCTGCAAAAGAATTGCTCATAGAAATCTTCCATCATAGATGCCATTGAAAAATTTAAGAGTTTTAAAACTTGAGGACTGCTACAATTTAGAAGGCTTGTGGGAGAATGAGGTGGAAGTAAGAATCTCTCCAATCTTTATAATTTGAATTAAATATAGTTTGTAGTTTTTATCTTTCCCTTAATTAAATTTAATATTGGCTGTAGGCTCCAGTGTAGTTAAGAGTGTCGAATATTTATTACTGCCGTGAATTACAAAGAATTCCAAAGTCCATAGGATATCTCGTAAATTTAAAAAAGATATCCCTGTATGACTGTGAATTGGAGAGTCTGCCAGAGGAATTTTGCTGTCTTCAATCACTGGTGCACCTGCAGTTGGTATCTTATTGGCTATTATAACTGCCTAGCTGTTTTGGCCATTTGAAAAACCTGCGATGTCTAGATATGACTGGTTGCGGTACATTGAGGATGTTGCCAGTTTCTTTTAAGCAGCTCACACTTCTGCAACATCTTAATTTACAGGGGTGTGAGGAGCTCACCTTACAGCCAAACATCCTGGAAAACATGACAAAGCTACAGTATTTGAATTTTGACAGGTGCAAACAATTGGAGTTGCTGCCTCATCACATCACAAATTAGGTTTCCTTGAGTGAGCTCTCTTTTAAGGGTACCAGGTTAAGGGAGCTCCCAATTAACATCGATCAACTCAGCAAGTTAAGAACGATGGAGATAACTCTAGATGAAGGGTGTTTCCAGATGCAATATTTACCAGACTCTGTGGGGAGTTTTACTCTTTTAGAGCGATTGGAATTAAGAAATTTACAAGTGCATTCATTACCAAAATTTACGTCTTCGTTGAGCAATCTCAAGGAAATATGTCTGTATAAAACAGGAGTGTCAAAGATTTCAATTTCTGACGACTGCTGTCCCGGCCTTAAAACTCTCTATCTTCACAATAATGACCATTTAACGGAGGTCGACACTCTGCCAACAACAATGGAGCATATCAGTGTGTTGGGATGTAAATTGCCAAGGAACATAAGTGGTATTGGTGGCGTAATAAACCTTGGCGAGCTTAGTATACTGTGCTATCCAGAGTTGGACATGCTTCCAAGTTTCGATAAATTAGGTTCGTTGAAAGAATTTAGACTAAAGTATGGCAACAAAGTTAAAATGATACATGGTTTACAACACTGCACATCATTGGAGGTTCTTCAGATACATGGTAAATGTTGGGAGGTGTCGGGCATAGAAAGTTGGGAGCAAGTGCAAAGACTGAGAAGTCTGCAACTCATAGAAAAGAAGAGATCAGCTGTGGAGCGTTGCATTCAAACGATACAGGTAATAATTATTTTCAGAAATATATAATTCTAATTTTTGTTCATCTCATTATGAAATTTTGCATTCCTCTTTGAACAGAAATGGCCAGGTGATGTAATAATATGTACAGAGGCAGTAGCTGGTGCGGGGTCACTTTTAAACTCTTCAGCCTTTCCCAATCTCTCAGTTGTCCACTCCGTTGCTAACAAGAAATTCAGCTATAATGAAAGAATCAGATTTGATCTCTTCAACGGTTCCTCCGATGGCAATGCCATGATGCTCTATTTCGTTATAAGTTCTGGCTCTCGGGGAATGCGATTGGACACTGAAAATGGCCACATAGATTGGTGGGGGGAACTTGTGGGCGCGGCCAAATGGACATTGATAGCTGTGTTCACCGAACTTTGCTCATTCCAAATATACTCGTTTAAAGATGATTCAGGTGAAAATGAAACAGAGAAGGAATGGTTGTGAGGGGCGAAGAAGAGAGCGTGGTGGAGGGTTCCCACCGCTTATAGCACCTTGATAATGCAAATTATCAAATAATTAAATGGAATTATAGTTTTCCTTAGTCAAATTGAATAATTTAATCTAAATGCTAGATTAATTGTTTATTTTAAATTTTTAATGTAAAATATTTGTATTTATTTTTAAAATGGAAATTTAAAAGCGGTTAAATTTTTCATTAAATAATTTATAAATTACTGATAAATAAATATAATTTATAATTATAATTTTTTATTATATAAAAAGTATATAATTTTAATTTAAAATTTTATTTAGTTTTATAATGATGTAAGATTTTTAAATTTTACTAAGAAAAACATTATATATAGTAGTTTTTATTATTATAAATTATTATTTTCTAATATATTTTATTTTAATTGTTTAATAGATAGTTTTTCTTTCAAATTATTATGTATTTAATTGATTTTAAATTAGATATTATATTAGTTTTTGATTGTGGATTGAGTTGATAATACTATTTTATAGTGGTTGACTTTCACATAAATGTATAAGATTGTATCTTATTTTTCTTTCATTCAAAAATAAAAAATCAGTAAAAGATTTTAGTAACATTGCAAGACATTATTTTGTGCTTGGTAAAATTATTGATATGAAATATTTGGAATGGTGAAATCTAGATACACATACTATTATTCATTTAGTTTGTGCCCATTTTGAAGAAATGTCTTGACACATGGACATGGTGACAAATTATGCAATCTTCCATAAAGTTAAGCTCATGTTTACTAAGCCTTTATCTAATTTTATATAAACATATTTCTATACTTAGTATTTACCTCATCAAGATGTCCATAAATCCTTATGGTCTCACCTTATCCATTTGATTGTCACAACTATGGAAACATATATGAACATATCATTGTTATGCACTCTAATTTGACCTATTATTTGCTCCAAGATAGGTTGCAAGGATAACCTTGCATTATAAACTTGTCCATCTCTAATTAAAATTCAAAATTTGGTTGACTAATCCCTTTTACCTTTCCTTCCTAAATCTAACCAAGCACATATTGTGTGATTTGATATCATGTTCTTGCATTTAGAGATATTTATTACAATTAGTTTAATCATGAAAGACCCCCACACATTGAGTTGTTATCTCTAGAGTATTGTAAGAGCAATTAATAGTGAAACACTTGGATTTTGTGAACTAAATAGAGTAACAAACTTGAATCTTCACCATTTGATTATTTTATTTGATCTTTGTATACTTTAAAAGGGATTGATCTAGGTGAACATGATTTATGATCTAATGACAGTTCCCAACAAGGACATTTGAAAATATCACCAATCCTAAAGTTGATAGAGAGAATAGAGAAAATTGATATCAATAGTGGAAAAAAGAGCCACTTTACAACATTGAGAGGTATTGGACATTTCTCTTTATCACATTGGGAAGTATGCATGTTTCCCTTTATTAAATTGGGAGGTTTCAACCTTTTAGCATCATACTTCCCTCTATCTCATCGGGGGGCAATTGAGTCTTCCCATTTGGAAGCATCACACTTCCTCTTTACATATCTTTCCTTCATATGCACATCTTTCTATTTAGGAGCATCAAACTTCCCTTTATCACAGTTTCATATCATTGTACTTACATAGGGGTTGTTGGCCATTGTCAACTACCTCACCATTAATTGACGATGCTACGGGCAACACTATTAAATTATTTAGTACTATTTAGAACCCACATGTACTCATCTTTACTTATCATTAGCTATATATAATACATGATCTTCTCATGATGTATTTGTGGATTAAAATAATTAATCTCCCTCTGGGTGATCATTGATAATTTTGCATAAGTCTTGGCTCGCACCTCATATGTTCGAATATCTTTGGGCCCCTTTTGAAGCTCCTTCGTCTATTGTGCCACGTATTAGCTGTGCACTCCTTGGGAGGTTTTTTTCCCTTGCTCTACTATCTAGCCCTGCCCTTTCACCATGTGTTAGTAGTGTGGGAATTTGGGAGCCCCCTCTCCTTGGCTTCTCCTCTGAGCTCTACTTGCGTGCTGTGTTGCATCATTTTGTGGGTAACCTTTTGGCAGACCCCATAGTCAACGCTTAAAATGAAGACTTCTCCACGTGTCTTCTCTATGGGGAATTTGATTGCAAGGAAGAAAGAATGAATGTGAAGCCCTGCCGTTGTGCCATGTTTCCTAACTAGCTCTGTGGGTGGGCCATACATGTCTTCATGTGAAATTTTACTGCTCCCACTCTGGGACCATAGTCATCATTTTCTGAGGAGCACATCTTGTTCGAAGGCGACTGAATTATATGTTTCAAAATATTTTTGTTGCAATAATTTTGGGGAATCATTGTGATGAACATCATTGCTTGTGCCTGGGAATCTTTTCTGTTGCTGGCTCTTTGGCTGTAGGTGATATATATATACTGCTTCAACTCTTGGAAAAAGGGTTCAAAAATCACAAAGAGAAGTGAAAGGACTGTAGGCCTTTTTGTATTATTGTTTTGATTATTGTATTAAGACTTACAGACTGTGCCATATTGTTCAACCTCTTTGTTTCTTAGTTATTGAACAAGAAATTATACTGTGTTGTTCTTAGTAGTTTATTTGCAAGACTTCTATAATTTCAATATAAATTTGCTGATTTAGATCATGTATCAAACTCTTCTTGTTTAGTAAATGTGTATGGAAGTGTTATGTTATTTGATAGACTTGTTAGGTTTTTCATTTGTGCTTTTTGTTATTTTTAGACATGCAGATTACTTAATGGGCCCTTAAATCTCATCTAAAAGGAGGATTTACCGTGTCCATACTTAACTCTTGGTGCATTGCCTTAGATTAAAATTTATTTTATATATCTTCTTCTTTTTCCCATTCCAAACCACCCAAATATAAGAGTCATCTTCTTTAAAAACTTAGAGGTTACTTAGTTTAGTGCAATTGGTCCCCCCATTAATCGAGTTTCCCATAAGGCTATTTTCCTAGTAATTTTAGGCATCAACAGTTCTTTTTCTAACACGCCCAATGGGACTTCTGGAATGTATCTAAATTTAAAGTGGATGTATGTTCCATAGACTTGTTACTAGATCCCAAACGGCGGACAACCCTGGCCTGCTAGTGCCACCATTGGTAACAGTACAAAAAGAACCCATCTAGTAAATGTCCCGACCCCTCCACCAACCATGCTGCCGATTGCTAACAAAAATTATGTGGCATGGGATGCCAGAAGCCCTCTCATAACACTAGTAGCACTCGTCATTTGGGCTCCTATCCCAACCTCTGCTTTAAAAGTTGTACCAAAATTCACCAAGGTAGGCTCGAAGACACCATCTAAACATCTGCAAGACATGTGGCAGACATATGTTTGGTGCATGGTGTAACTGATCAAAATGTAGCATTGAGGTTACCTACAATATCTTTCAAAGGAAAGGCACTAGATTGGTACCGCACTTTGGGAGCCAATACTATCGGTACTTGGGATCAGCTCAGAGATCCCTTTTATGACTGATTTTCAAGCAATGGAGATCAATCTTCGCTATTTTAGCAAATTTTGACCATAAAGTGTGCTCCTCAGGAGGCCATGACTGACTTTAATGCTCAGTTTCACACGACTTGGCAAAGGATTCAACATGTAATGCATTTGCCTATGGATTTGGCATTCATGTTCCATCTAAAGTCTCTTAATGCCAAAATTTTGGTGAGGATCCAGTCCCTTGGTGGGAACACCTTACCAGATGCATACAACATTGTTGTTAAGGTGGAGAATAATTTGATCGATGCCAAAAAGCTACCACCTTGGCCTACTATGTCTATATTTGTAGAGTTGTCAATCCATAGGTCTAGGAGATAGCTTTTACTAGTGCATCTACTCCTCCCCAATCTATGTACACATATCCGAGCACACCTCAAAATTTTTCTTCTACATCAAACTCCTCAAAAGATGAGATGAGTGATGTCATGGAGTTGTTGCAGAATATATCAAATGAAATAAATACCATCAAGTAGAAACAGTCCATGCCTCTGAAGCTAGCTTACCAAAATTGTCAAGGTAGAAGATCTTCCTACCAACAAAATTAGTTCCAAGGAGGTGCGTGCAAAAATCTGCAAGCTCAAAGAAATAGTGAAATAGTGTTAGTGCCTACGCCATTGCAAAATGTTCACCCAAGTTTTAACTGAGAGCTAGTGGTGGGGCAGAATAATCTCACTGATGATATCAATCCTTGATGCTTCCCCTACAACGAAGCACATATGCCCCAAAATTGTCTGTGTGGCAATCTACAACAAAGAGTAGTAGAATAGCGTAGTCAAGGCATAGCGTTAGATTTAGGAGGTTATGTATATGCCTCTCCACAAATGGAAAATGCAGTACTCACTGTAAAAATGCAAGGAATGTTCCTAGAGAAAGAAATAGATATAGCTCTCAATCATGTGCTCTTATCATGGATGGAAGAAGAAGAGGTGATGTTTGCAGATGATGCATCCACATAAAAATCCCTATAAGTGCAATAAAATTATAAAATTCACTCAAAGAGGAGATTCACAGGTGAACTAGTTGTTCAACAACCTAAAAGTGTCCTTGACCAAGCTCTAAGTACCCCCACAATCACACAACAATCTCAACCACGCAAGGAGATTGTTATAACAAGATATAGGGAGCTGAAGCCTTTGAATCCACTACCATTCAATGTGGTGGAACAAATGAAGAAATCCTCTGCTAATGTATCCCTTTGGGATATCCTAGCTATTCAGGAGCAGAAGTCATTGCTGCAGAAAGCCCTGCTGGAAGATACAAGCATGGAGCCAATAGAACAACCACTCCATGGAAAGGCCATTGATTCATTACCTTAGACCAAAGTTCTCACAAACAATGGAGAGGAAGCCTCTATCAAAGTTAGAGGTAAGATGAAACCAAAAACATTTTTTCTAACTCTTATTGTGGCTAAGAAATTGTTGCACAATTCTATTATTGAATTTGGTGCTAATACCACAGTCATGCCCAAGCAGATAGATGATGCCTTAGGACTTAGCTATGAACCATTAAATAGAGGGGTTATGTAGCTTGATGGGAACAAAGTTGAAACCCTAGGTGTCATTAAAAATCTCCCCTTGACTCTATTCTCTTGCCTAGTATCACAATTCCATAAGATACCATGATCATAGACGTTCCTCCCATGTTTGGTCTTTGCTTATCCCAAGATTTTACTTCCAAGATAGGAAGATATCTTTCCTTGGATTGGCCACACTTGACCCTCATGACCAAGCATGGAGCTAAAATGAAGATAGTGTTTGAACCTTTGCATTCAAAACATGTAGTAGATGAAGCCATGATCAAATTTGAGGCCACTCATACCTCTATGATGTAAAGATGAAATGTATTGTACTGAGCTACTAGAGGATGAGAAGGTGACTGGAGACTAGACTGAACAAGAAGTGGTCCTCTTGAGAAAATTTATAGACACTAACCCTTTTGAAAATTATCATGCTGACCATTGGATTGGGAACCTATGTCATCTATGATGAGGATCAAGTGATCCTGAAGGTCATGAAAGAATCTGAGGGTGGTCAAGCCTTAGAGCAATGGACACTGTATTTTGATGGAGCAAGATGTAAAGTTGGTGCAGGAATCAGGATATGTTTGACATCCCCATCCTATGAAAAGATACTCATATCTTTTCGCTTTTAGTTTTCCAGTTCAAAAAACAAAGTTGAATATGAAGGCCTTGTGCAAGGTCTAAGTCTTGTGGAGCGGATGAGCGTTAAACAAATAATGGTGTTCAGAGACTCTAAGCTAGTAATCAATCAAGTCTGAGGGCTCTCCGCAGCAAAGAATGTACACATGAGATCTTATAAACATAGAGTTTGGGACCTAATTGAAATATTTGAAGCCTTCAATATCGAAACGGTCCCTAGAGAGCAGAGTACAGTTGTAGATCACATGACAATAATAAGATCTCAATTTGACCCTGTTTCTGACCTAATTGATAATGTACACTTTGTGCTAGTGATTGTTCGACCGAAAATCCTACTTAATGACCAGAGCTGGAAAGTGTTTGAAAGTGATGAATGCATAGCCTCATTTATTCAACATTCAGGAGAATTTGCTGATCAACTCCAACAGAAAATTGCAAAAGCTTATGAAGGGAAAATTATTTAGCTGAGGTCTAACAAGCTTCCAAAAGGATTGGTCACTCTTGAAAATCTATTCGATTGTGATCATGCAAGGAATGAAAAGAGGAAGTTTGTAGTAGAAAAAAGAGATTATGCATATCTTCAGGTCAGGAATGGAAGGGAGCTCAAGGTTAGAAAAGATGTTCTGCAACATGATAAAGAAATGTTCATCCATTTTTGTAAAAAATATGGAGTAGTATCCTGGTCATATGATGACCTTAAGGGATATGATCTTGAAATCATCTAGCATACTATAGAACTGATAGAAGGAGGAAAAACCATTTGCTAGAAGCAAAGACCAGTGAATCTAAAGATAGAGGCATTAATAGCACAAGAGTTGACAAAGCTAACTCACCCCCGAATCATCTTCTTAATCAAGCACAACACATGGGTGTCCAACCTAGTTCCTATCCGAAAGAAGAATGGAGACATCCGCTCGTGTGTTGATTTACAGAATCTAAATAGAGCATCCTTGAAGGACCACTACCCCTTTCCTTCCATGGAGTCAATCTTGCAAACAGTGGCTGGCTCAAAAATGTTTTCTCTGTTGGATGACTTCTTCAGTTATAACCAAATCTGGGTAAAAGAGGAGGACCAACACAAAACAATGTTCACTACCAAGTGGGGAAAGTTCACCTTTGCAAAAATTCCCTTTAGCCTCTCAAATGCGAGAGCTACCTTCCAACAAGCAATGGATATTTCCTTCAAATAATTGATCATTAAGATCATCTTAATCTATTTGGATGATCTAACAGTGTTCTCTAAGTCAAAAGATGATCCTTTTGATCATCTAGAAATGGTTTTTAAAAAGTGCTAGGAGTTTGGGATATCCCTAAACCAAAAAAAATATGTTTTTTGAGTGCCACAAGGAAAATTATTGGGGCATGGGTATGTGCAAGATCATCATGGAAAAAACAGGCCCTTAAGTGGCAAAAAAATTAGAAAAATCAGAGTTAGGCAACTTTGACATAAAAATTTAAATAAGTTATCTATATTATTTCAAAAATATGTAAGAATAGAATTTGTAGAAAATTGAATGTAGTTTCTAAACTAGGTTTTAAAATAAGAAATATATTTGGTGAAATTTGAAATTTCAATCATTGAGTACTTAGAATTTGAGGAAAAATAGAAATATAGGTGTTTATTAGAGCCACCTAAGCACAATAAAATGATAATTTTTTATAAGATTTTAG
>VDFB02192202.1:0-20646 GCA_007258455.2 Sequoia sempervirens | reverse complement strand
ATTTGAGGTCAAGGGCATGGTGTGAGTTGAATGTTGATCATGTCTATGTTTTCCAGTCAATGAATATAAATTATATAATAATCCATGGGGAAAAAAATTAAAAATTAAAAATTAAAAAAAAATCCATTGGGTATGGATTCTGCAGACTAGTTTTTAAACTTCTTAATACAAATGCTATTTTCTATCTATGTGTAATTTGGTAATTATTATGATATTTAATACATATGTCGACATGAATTTGTCTACATTCAAAAATAAAGTTATATCCTTCTAGAATGTAAAACAAAAAAATTAATACCAATAGTTTTGTGAAATCTTCTAATTGTTTTTTTTTTTTTTGCTTTTCAATTTCCCAAGTTTTTTGTTGGGTTCTGGTTCTATGTCCAAGCCAAGCACAAGTCCACTTGAATTCGTTATAGCCAAGTCTGGGTCTCACTACAGTGATGTAAACATGAACATATTGTGAAACATTCAAGTTTCCACAGGGAAAAACATGAGATAAGAAGTGGAAAATAACTAAAAAACAAAATAGGAAGAGTTGTAGAGAACAGATAAACTTTGCAAATTATCAAGAGAAGATCAAACCACCTTTCCATGTGCAAAGAGCTACAGCTCAAACAAATTTAACAGCAGATGAAAGAAGGAACAGTACCTCCCAAAGTTCAAAAGGAACAGCATAATCATTATAGAGTTGTGTAATACTCTTTAATTCTAAAGATATTTCTGCAGCCTTTTCCCTTGCAGACTGTGCAAGATGATCTTCAGCAACAGTGTTCCTTGGAGGAAATGCATCTCCTGAATGTGAGGGATCGTCTGTTCCCATCATAGTGTCATTTCTTGATGCTAGTTGTTCTAATTCTTCTTTGACTTTCATTTGGAAACGTAGTACAGCAAGTTTTCCTTCAAGAAGTTCCAGCAATCCATTGTCGGAATAATCTGTCATAATGCTTCCTGAAGTGCTAGTTCCACTAGCACTCCTTGCTTGTAACACAGCACTACTGAGATAATGAAATCTGTACCAGAGGTCCAATATATTCATTGAATAGTAATGGATGTTATTGCCAAAATAAAACACAAGCTTCTTTTACAGAAAGAATTATCACAGTTGCCTAGTATTGCAACAATGAACTACAAAAGCAACACTATTTACTCAATGCTGAAATAGACACCATGCACTCATTTCCTATTTTCCTTTCATTATCAAAACGAGATGATTGTGGAATATACAAGCATCAAAACAAGCTAACCTTTGGTCTAATGTCAACATTTCACCACCTTCTGCTTGCCTCCTTTCTGCAAGCCTCAAGAATACATGTGCCGCAAGTGCATGTTGCCTTTTGTGTACATAATAACGAGCAAGAAGTTCCAAGTATTTGGCTTGTGGAACAACCACAGATGATTGTGCACGAGTAATTGATGGAGAGGAAGCAATTGGTGATTTAAACATTAAATTCCCAGACTGCCATTAACAAATCAAAAGTGAGATCTAAATGAAAATTTCAAAGCAGAAATAAATTATGGTGATCCAAAATTGCTTAATACCTGGAAAATAATTCTGAACCTATATATTATAGGTAACTTGTATCACATGGAAGCAAATAAGAATAACTTTCCATAAAAGACTAAATTCATTAAGAACTGCCATTACAAAAACTATTAATCAAGATCTATTTATCCCAAAATATTAAGAAGAATAAGCCAAACAGAACATTACTACCAGCCTGCCATTGGATACAATTTTATAATATTATCATGATTCCATAGTCTAATGCTAATTCTAACCAGTCTTCCATACCTTGGACTGCTCCCGACTTGCATTCTGCAAGAAAGGTACAAGATCTGGACCAGATAGTTCCAACAGTTCATTCTCCAGGCCAAGTTCAATCATTGTTCGGTATAAGTACTCATGAAATGCTCTATCAGGCCACCGAATACAAAGTTGAACAATTTGACGTATATATCGTTCTTGAGAAGCCTGGTCAAGTATGGGCCTGCTTGCAGTATGTCTGACAGGAGACCCAAACTCTGTATGGATTCTTGTATGTCCAGGTTCACCCTTCAAAGATCGAAGGGCATTCATTACAAACTCATAACACTGTTCCCGGAGGACAATAGCAGCTTGTCGACGATTTGGATCAATTTGTTCATTAAATGCATCCTCATTAGGATCCAGAGCCCGTGCTTTTTGCAGGGGAAGCTCCACAACAGCTTCATAGAATCTAAAGCAAGCAGAAATGAATAAATTTTATTATATTTTCTTAATCCTAATCAATAAAGAGATATAAGTAGCTCAAAATTTGGAGCAATCAAATTAGAAAAACAGGCAAAGTTCAAGTAGAAAATTAAATAAACAGATCAACTTCAAGTGACTTCCAAAGATAAATCACATTGCACTGTTGGTTGCTACAACAGAATTTGGCATGCACATATGTTTTATCTTACCCAGTTTATTGTAATCCTTTCAATTAGTAATATGCAAAAATTAGATGTAACTTCATGATATATGTTTCGTATCTGAACTTGATAATTATAAATTATGTTTTGATTATTTAAATGTTAGTTTCCATGATTATTTATATGGGTACTGATTGCCCAGCACAGACCCCCAAAACATGGGCACATTGGAGTGGGTAACATAACATTTCCATTAAATTAAATTCGTGCATCAAAAAATTAGAATATATAACTAATTAATGAATTATTTAAAGCACATTAAGGGTAAACAAAAAAGGTGATAGAATGGATAAATGAAAATCTATCAGGCTCACCATATAATTTATCGGGACAAATGTCAGCATAAAAGGTTTGTGAATGGTCAACCCATCAAACACATTATTATGAATGGAAGTAACAATAAACATTCAAGCAGTTTATAACATTGTGAACTGTCTTCTTCTATTACACATATTGTGTTATGGGTTTCCTTAGGGAATAAACCCCAAAATCTATGTGTTTTGTCAATGTTTCATTTACATCAATCATGAAAAATTACACTTAACTTGCACATTGTAACAGAGCCTAGGGTTTTCAAAGCTTGATTTTGGGCATTTGCAAGCACTTGGTATGCTGGCAACACAAGAGTTGTTGAGTAATCATGAGCATTTCATCAAAGGTGCATTATGGAGAGGAAATTGCATTTTAGCTTGGTCAGTAACTCAAAAGGACTTGTCTAGTGGTAGATTATGTGAATATTGCAAATATTTGGAGGTGAGGAGTGCTTGTTTGAAGAGAAAAATCCTTGTTGAGGCTTCTAGACTAAGCATTTGTCCATATAGGAGAATCAACGTTTCTACTACAACCCTTAATTCAAAGCCAAATTTCGCAGATCTGATATACATTTTTTATTCCTCATAAAATTTGAGAGCGATCTATTTTTTCCCACTGAAAAATTCCTCCATTTAGACACACAAGACACATCCTGAAGTCCTTAATCCTAGGGTGATTGTTTGTGCATGTTAATTAAGGTTGTTCAGGTCATAAATAGTTGGAGTGGCAACAAAGAAATTATAACCAACTCACCCAATATCAAACATCAAGGAACTAGTAGCAATAATTAGGTTGAGTGAGAACAAAGGAGGTAAGCAATTCGCCCAATTAAATGAATGCTGTGTATCTTTGCAAAAAAGCAATAAAGCAAATGAGTGATGCATGAGAAAGGGAGAGTAATGTAAGTCATGCCAAAACCCCCAGGCACCACTCTCCTCTACAATAGCTTGGTGACACCTTTAGGAGTGCAGTCATGGGCATAGCACCATTGGATACATTATTGTCTTGTGTTGCCGAGGTCAGATGATTGAATCCTCCTACACATGGGCTTGTGTGTGCTAGCTTCTTGGTTGTTGGGACTTGCTCAACACTTGGCCTCCGGTAAATGTTCAATGGTTTGCATGGATGAGAGGTGGCAATTTCCTATGATCCCACATACCAACTTGTGATTGTCCAATATGGGGAACCATACCACTAGCATGACAGAAAACCAATGAGGCTGAATATTCCCAAGGTTTAAAGTGGTCGTCATGTGTTTGAGTGTCATTGCAAGTCACACTATTATTGTTTTGGCAGTGCCACGTCAACAAAGCAAGACCACCATGCCCAATTGGCAGAGAGAAAAGAATTGAAACACACTTCCCACAATCAAGTATTTTTCTCTGCAAATCTCAAATTTTGAATTATTATTGTTATTGGAGAATATTACCTACTTGACATTCCAAACTTTGATGAGGCATAACTTTGTCCTATGGAATCATTTGATCCTAATTTTGAGGCAATTCAAAGGTCTTTCCAAGATCTACATAGAGGTCAGTCAAGACTTACCATTTGGAGACTTTTAGTATGTGCTCTTATGGTTTGACGATTGTGGTGGATTTATCAAGGGATTAAAAAAGTTCCAAAAAATTGTGGACAAGATAGATGCTTACAAAAAGGGATATCAATTGATGGCAATTATACACACATTGTTTCTAAACTTTATTTCAATATCTAGGTTATATATCTAATTAATCCCAATTTATTATAATAATCACTAGCAAGGGGTGTGACCTACCACCTTGATGGGACACATTTTATCAGGCATGCTCCTCAATCTACATATAAACATCTTACCACACAATTAATTCATATTCGCCTATCTATAGTCATATTCTCATGCTCTATACAATATTTAGATATTACACATTTATTGTATGTCATCGAAGTGAAAGGAAGCCAAATGAAACTAAACAATTTTTTACTTAATCTTGAGAGGAGAGAAATGCAAATAGGCTAGGGTATAAACAATTTAAAATAGATAAACATAAAAGCGACAACATGCAACACAGAAAATCACAAATGACCCTTGGAAAACTCTTTCAAGAAAAAACCCAACAACAAAGGAGCACTCAACAACACCATCGTTAAAATACAATATCAAAGTTTCACTCTTCAATTCTAATCACCAACTATGTCTCAAAAGACTTTGGCAACATAACCCCCTAAAAAATACAAGTCCTCTAGATCTCCAACCAAAGCATCTATTTATAACCAAGCCCAAACAAGAAACCACGAGTGGCTTTCATAAACCTTGGGCGAATATGGCACCCAAAAGGTTTGACCCAAAATCTAACACCCCCTTCCATGATAGGTCCATAAGTGCCCAGATTTGCATGCCTCAAGATACAATGCTCCCTGAGGGCGCACCCCTTGCCCTTTCACCCCTATCCCCTATAGAGAACATATCGAGGACACGAGGAAGCCTAGGAAATGTGTTTTTCTCCAGACATCCCCCATCTATCCCGAGGATAGCTAACCATCTCCTAACATACCCATGGGCATTTTAGTTACTTTTGAAAAAAAACTTACGACCTTTCAATGCTTGTTAGGTTTATGACATGCCCACTTAAGATTTACAAAAAAATATGAAAATGGTGTCTATCAAACTATAAGTTTTAACCAAGTGATAGATCAATGATAAATCATGACCACAAAATCTACAAAATACACATCCCTTGTTGCAAACCTCTACATCTTCACAATCAAAGCCACAATCAAATATTATCGTGTTTCATACATTGGACAACTTGTTTAACATACAAGGACTGCCATAGACAAAATTGGCATGCTATAGTCATTATGCTGTTGAATACAACTTAAGTCATAGTTGGCAAAAAATGTGTAAAACACCCAACCAAAACGGCGGAAAAACAAATACTGGTATAGACAATTCAATCTTCAATCTGTATAATGCTAAACCCGAATTACAGGAAATAACCACTCAGAAAGTAAATGAGAATTATACTGAGAACAAGATTAACTTTCAAAATGCGTAAATCAGAGATTCAACAGTTTATGTGAGACAAGAATGAACCCATCTAAATGAATTGATCTTCCATAACAAAGGATTCGAGTTACAATAATGCTAGAAATGTAGCAGCGACAAGGGCGATGGCTCCAGATCAAGTGTCGCTCTGCAGATACGACGATTACGTTCAGACTATGGATGATGCTCCACCCAAAGGTGGTGTCACATCATAATAATTCCTGTCAATATGCTTTAATCTTCAATGTCGCTTCATTTGATCACATTCCCTTCAAGATGATTGTCCTTGATAATGACCTCCGATTGTAATCCGAAACGGACTGCTCCCTGGATGCCAACGATCACCAGGCTCAGTCGGACAGCCAAAGCCGATGACGCACGACCTAGTGCTTGTCCTCTATAAACTTCAGCAAACTCGATCCCGTGTTGCTCTAAGAATGTCGCACCATTCTCCTGAGAACATGAATGACGTGAATGAGTGAATGGAGAGGATATAACAACAACCACGAATTAAGCTCGGGTAGAGTCTACGCACTACCTGAGAGCTCCGATTGAGCAGCTACGCTCTCAATCAGCCAGGCCGGATTCCAATCCCAAAATTCGTGATGATCTCATTCATCAGCAAGGCCAAGTATAAATACCGATTTGCCAAGCCACTTCGAAGGAAGTCGGCCACAAGAAAACAAAGAAGAGAATTCAAATTTAAAAATAAATGCCAACCAAGAAACAAGTCGGCCACAGAACAAAACCTATCTAATTGTTTATTAGTTAGTGTTTAAAAACACTATTTTCAAGTCAGCCAAATTCAAAGAGAAGTTGGGACATGACAATCCCCACCTCCAGATGGTTGCTTGTCCTCGAGCAACCTTAGGTTAGGATGCTGGAAGACCTCTACCCCTTCCCAGGCGACATCTTCAACTGGTAGATCCTTCCATTTTACCAAATATTGTGGAATAACCTTATTTCTTAGCCGCTTCTCCCTTACATCCAACACTGTTTCGAGCTCAAGGATTAGCTTTCCTTCGTCGTCCAGTGGTGGTAGCTCCATCATTGGGGTAACCTACTGCCTCAAAGCCCTCTTCAAACATGAAACATGGAAAACATTATGAATTCGGCTCCCCAGAGGTAACTCAAGTTCGTAAACAACCTCTCCAATCTTCTTGGTGATCCTATAAGGTCCGTAGAATCTGGGCTTCAACTTTTCTGCTTCATTCCCTTTGAGCGATGACTATCAATATGGCTGCAACCTCAAGTATACCATATCATTGACTTCAAAAACCCTTCTAGTCCTTCACTGATCCGCATATAACTTTTGTTGATTTTGGGCTCGATGGAGATTCTCTTTCAAGGCATTCATGATATCTACATTCTGCTGAATCATCTCTCCAGCACTTGGGACTTTACTGTCAGCAAGAATCAGATTTATGAAGGAGGTGGCTTCATAACTGTATAATGCTTTGAATGGTGACATCCCAATGGACATGTGATGTGTGGTATTATAGCAAAATTCACCTAGATGAAGCCATTTTACCCAAGCTGATTGATGCCCTGTCACATAGTTTCTCAAGTAGCCCTCAATCCATTTATTCATGATCTTTGTTTGTCCATCTGTTTGGGGGTGGTAACTAGTGTTGGGGGTCAACTCCGTATGGGCCAAACGAAACAGTTCTTGCCAAAACAAGTTGATAAACCTGCTATCTCTGTCACTCACGATGTTTCTTGGTGGCCCATGGAGTCTAAATACTTCTCTAAAAAACAGATCTGCAACTTGAGGAGCCTTGAACTCTGAAATAATGGCATAAAAATGAGCATACTTAGCGAGTCTATCCACCACAACATAAATAAAATCTTTACCTTGCGTCTTAGGAAGTCTTGTGATGAAATCCATTGAAATGCTCTCCCATTTCTGGTTTGGGATGGGCAAAGGCTGCAACAAACCGGCTAGTAACATATTTTCGGTTTTATTTTGTTGGCAGACCAAACACTCTTTCACATGCTGCAAAATGTCATTCTTCAGCCCCTTCCAAGCGAAACGCTCCCTTGCTTGCTTATATGTCTTGTAAAAGCCCGGATGACCAGCAAGAGGAGTATCATGGCAAGCTTTTATGATTCTACTCCAGATCTTCGAATGAGGTACAAGATAGATCTGGCCTTTGTAAAGGATGAGCTCCTCAACTACCTTGTACCTGTCATCAACAATCTTTCCCTCCAACACATCATTAGCAAATGAATCCTCGGTGTACTCAACTGTACTATTAGCCCTCCAATCAACGGATATATCAGTAATTGCACACAAATATGGTTTCCTAGATAGTGCGTTAGCCACTACATTATTCTTGCCCTTCACAAATTCAATATCGAAATCATAAGCTTGAAGCTTGCTTACACATTTTGCTGCCTATCATTCAAGTCTCGCTGATTTAGGAAGTACTTCAAATTGTTGTGATCTTTCTTTACCACAAATTTCCCACACCAAGTATTGCCTAAATTTAGCGAGGGTGTGCATAATGGCTAACGTCTCCTTGTCATAGATGGAGAGAGCCCTTTCTAGATTGGTGAGCTTCTGACTCTCATATGCAACGGAGTGTTTATTCTACATTAGTACGGCTCCAATGCCTTCTCCTGAAGCATCACACTCAAGTACAAAAGGGGATGAGAAATCTAGAATAGACAAAACCGGACATGAGCTCATTACCTCTTTGAGTTTGTCAAATGCCTTTTGAGCTGTGGGACTCCATGAAAATGCTCCTTTTTTAGTGAGATTGGTCAATGGTGCTGCAAGTTGGGAAAACCCTTTTTACAAATCTCCTATAGTAGTTGCAAAGCCCACAAATCCCCTCAATTGCGTCAAGTTCCTAGGTGTAGCCCACTCTTGGATGGCCTTGATCTTTTCCTCATCCACACTAACCCCTTCAGCGCTGATTTTGTGACCTAGGTATAGGATCTTAGTTAGCCCGAACTTGCATATTGACATCTTGGCGTAGAATGAGTTTTTTTCAAGAACGTCAAGCACCTCCTCTATATGCATCAGATGCTCTTCTCATGTTTTACTGTAGATCAAAATGTCATCGAAGAAAACCAGTACAAATTTCCTTAATTGAAGAATGAATACTTGATTCATGCAGGAATGGAATGTAGCGGGGGCATTGGTCAAACCAAATGGCATCACCAAGAACTCATAGTGCCCGTAATGACATCTGAAGCTTGTCTTATGCACGTCCTCATCCGTGACTCTAATCTGATGGTAACCTGAACGAAGATCGATCTTGGAAAAATATACTACCCCATGTAGTTCATCTATCAATTCATCAATCCCAGGGATGGGATAGCGGTTCTTGATTGTCTTCTTGTTGAGGGCTCTATAATCGATGCACATCCTAAGTGTTCCATCCTTCTTCTTGACTAGTACCACTAACGAAGTGAAAGGACTTGAACTCGGCCGAAAAAACCCCATATCCAATATCTCCTTAATGGTCTTCTCAATCTCCTCTTTGTATATTTGTGGGTGACGATAAGGAGTAGTGATCCCCAATTTAGCTCCTTCAAGCTCTATCATGTGCTGAAATCCTCTGTCGGGTGGCAATCCTGACGGAATCTCACAAAATACCTTACACTTCTTGTTCAAGATGGCCTGAATGTCTTTAGGAATAGTCCTTTCTTCCTTTGGTGGGTTGGTATATGTGATTAAGCATTCTACTGCCCATGCCACTTGATCCCTACGAAATGATCGTTCCATTCTCTTAGCTGATACTACCATGGGCCCATTCCTAGAAAGGCCTTTGAGGACAACCTCCTTGTCATTGTGTTTGAGCTTCAGCTCCATAGTCTGATAATTGGTGGTGTATTCAGAATTCTCCTAATGAGTGAAGCCACTGCACTCCAAGAACCATATCTATGTCACCGATATCAACCACATAGAAATCTTCTTTCATCTTGTGTCCTCCCAACATCATCTCCAATCGTTGGATTCATTTAGTACAAGAGAGGATATTCCCCCAGTTGCCACTACATCAAATCCTTCAAAGTCCTCTACTTCTAATCGCAACTTGGCCACTATCCTTTTGTTGATGAAGTTATGAGTGGTTCCACTATCAATCAATACCATCACTCTTTGTCCTCGAAGAATTCCTCTTACCCTGAGAGAGTGGTATCGCGGTGCTCCTGCAAGTGTTGCCAATGCACTTCCTGTGGGGACCCCTTCTATGCTGAGCTCTTGAAGTTCTCTATTAACTTCTTCTTCGTTAACCTCTTCTTCGGTTTCTGCTTCATCATCTAAAACTATTTCGATGTAGTAGATTTGTCCCCTTCCTTGGCACCTGTGTTGTTGATTCCATTTTTCGTTGCAATAGTAGCATAATCCTTTCTTGCGAAGTTTGTTTCTTGACATGCCATGTGGTCCTATCGGAGGAGCTTTTGGTGGTGGATTGGCCTTAAAAAAGGGTTTCTTGGGTTGTCCTGCTGATGGAATCTTGCTATTATTCTTCCCTCTCTTAGTGGAGCCTTCAAGGCTCAATGCTTTCTGAATTGCTTCTTCCAATGTTGCTAGCTCCAAAGCCCTCACTAATCCACAGAAGGAGTCCGATAGGCCTTCAATGAAGAAAAACATAAGCCTCTTGTCTGATACATCTGATATGATTACTACCAACCTTTGGAATTCAGAAACGTATTCCTCCATGGTGCTTTTTTGCTTCAGCCTTGTTAGGTCCTGGAAGTATGCTTTCGGATCTTTTCTATCAAACCTCTCTGTCAACTTGTGGGTGAACTCAGCATACGTAGATACTTGCCTGAATCCTTGAGTCACAATCCCAAGATGCCACCATTCGTGGGCTAAGTCCTGCAAGTGTAGAACAGCGAACTTGATGGCTTCTTCCTCAGTCATGGGGCTGAGGGAGAAATATGTATCCAGCTTCTGTATCCATGCTTATGTCGTCATCTTCCCCGAGCCATCAAATGTTGGGAGGGACAGCTTGCTCATTCTATGTTGCAAATCCTTATTAGGATTGTAGGTTGTTTGATTTCCCTTTGACCCGTTCCTTGCATTATGAAACTGTAAAAATGGCAGCTGGTATCGTATTTCTGGGTCAATCTGCATATAGGCTTCAATGTTGGCATTGATATCTCCTTCAACGAGCCTCTGCTCTTCACCCCTATTGATTGAGCTCTGCTTGGAAATGAATGTCGGCTGAGTAGGACAGTTAATTCTATTACTTTGAGTCTCCGAACCAGAATGGCTGCCCTCAAGACCATAGTTCGATGTTGGTTTGCCATTACTATTCATAGACTACATCATCTGATTTAAGTGCTCCTGCTGCTTGGCCATCTGTTCCTGCGTCTGGGCCATCTTTTTCAAGAAATTGTCAAACTGCTCATCCTTGTCCCCCATTTTCTTACCTTTGCCTCCTATTCCTGATGATTCAGTGGCAGCTTTCTTCCTCTCTCTATCAATGGCATGCAGATCTCTCTGACTTAATTGCATACCATTCCCACAGGCCGACAAATCGGTGGCTCTGATACCACTGTAAAAAACCCAACCAAAACAACGGAAAAACAAATTCTGGTATAGACAATTCAATCTTCAATCTGTATAATGCTAAACCCGAATTATGGGAAATAACCACTCAGAAAGTAAATGTGAATTATACTGAGAACAAGATTAATTTTCAGAATGCGTAAATCAGAGATTCAACAGTTTATGTGAGACAAGAATGAACCCGTCTAAATGAATTAATCTTCCATAACAAAGGATTCGAGTTACAATGATGCTGGAAATGTAGCAACGACGAGGGCGACGGTTCCAGATCAAGTGTCACTCTGCAGATACGACGGTTACTTTCAGACTATGGATGATGCTCCACCCAGAGGTGGTATCGCATCATAATGATTCCCATTGATATGCTTTAATCTTCAATGTCGCTTCATTTGATCGCATTCCCTTCAAGATGATTGTCCTCGATAATGACCTCCGATTGTAATCCAAAATGGACTACTCCCTAGATGCCAACGATCACCAAGCTCAGTCGAACGGCCAAAGCCGATGATGCATGACCTGGTGCTTGTCCTCTATAAGCTTCAGCAAACTCGATCCCGTGTTGCTCTAAGAATGTCGCACCATACTCTTGAGAACATGAATGGCGCGAATGAGTGAATGGAGAGGATATAACAACAACCACGAATTAAGCTCGGGTAGAGTCTACGCACTACCTGAGAGCTCCGATTGAGCAGCTACGCTCTCAATCAACCAAGCCGGATTCCAATCCCAAAATTCGTGATGATCTCATTCACCAGCAAGGCCAAGTATAAATACCGATTTGCCAAGCCACTTCGAAGGAAGTCAACCACAAGAAAACAAAGAAGAGAATTCAAATTTAAAAATAAACACCAACCAAGAAACAAGTTGGCCATAGAACAAAACCTATCTAATTGTTTATTAGTTAGTGTTTAAAAACACTATTTTCAAGTCGGCCAGATTCAAAGAGAAGTCGGGACATGACAAAATGCCATTTTCATAATGCAAAAATGTATATGCATAGACAACTCATAGAACAATCTCATCTATTAGTATCCCATTTAAGGTCAAACTGGAACATAACCAAATTATCTTTTTACTTAACTATTCCTCTTTGTTAATGAGTTTGACTATAAAACATGCAAACTTGAAGGCTTTAGAAAAACTTTAATAATAAATCCCTCACTTGAATATACACACTAGTCAAGCACATCTTTATTAACTCACGCTCATATGTATATGTGAAGAACAACATAATTCCTATCCATGCTTACAAAGGTTCTATAATGTCTATGATGAGTGCTTTATCAAGGATATCATATGAATATATGAAATTTCCTTTTTCTTATTAGTCATCCCCTATTGTCCCCTAAAACATGGCCAAAAACAATCCTTGTATTGGAAACACATTTCGTAGTCCCTATCCCAAAAACTTGGGAGAGCATAGTCAAAATATGTAGTTTTCTCTCATCTCCTCGCCTATTTTATGCATTTGACCCATCTCACCCACCATTGATAACTGATTTGAGAAATCTTCAGTTAGGTCCCCTGTATTGAAATGTTGTCTACAGGTGTTCATTTGAAATAGTCATGTTTACAAATCCCTTAGTGAAATATGTTAATTGGGTACTTTGTGGTTATTGCCTGGTGTTAAAGCCTTTCCCTAGGGCTTTTTGGGTTTTCAGAAGTTTCAAGGACATTTGAGCTTATCCCTAGTTCTCTAGCTCCTTCGGGTTCCCACATCTCCACAAAGGTGAAATTATGCAAGGCCTTGGGTTTATGGTTAATGGGAGATCATAATTTAACTTATGTTTCAAAATATTCATCTTCGAAATCCACTATGTGCCAAGGTTGTCTTTTCTTTGGTGGGACTCTGGAATCTCAAGAGGACTTGGCACCTTGGAACCATGTCCAAAGTTCAAAGCTCCTCTTGGAACCCGAAACCCCCATTGCATGTCCAAAGTTCCAAGCTCCTCCTGAAACCCGAAACCACTATCACATGTCCAAGGTTACAAGTTCTTTCTAAAACCTTGATTGCACCTCCATGGTTTTAAGTTCCTCCAAAAACCCGAAACCTCCATTGTATGTCCAAAGTTCCAAGTTCCTCTTAGAACCCAAAACCCCATCAAGTTCCAAGGTGTATCTCAAGCCCAAACTCTCGCCAAGCACCAAAACACCCAAAATTTCATGCCAAGGCTCAACATACTCTTTCCACCTACTCTCCCACCTTTCATGGTCTCCATTAATGACCAAAACTATTGCAAATTGAAGGAAGATGGCTCTCCATACTTTGTGGGTACATAAGGGCATGAATGTGGAAAAAATAAGGAACCAAAATGATGAAAAACATGATGTGCGGTACCCCTTACAAGTGCTTGAGGTTGTGGAATTTCAAGATTTTCTTACAAGTTTGGACATTTCCCACTCTCACATGACCTACAATAGGGTATAAGACATTGATTTTCATTATTGAAGGGGATGGGAAAATTGTTTTGGAGAACCAAGAAGAATACACTTCCAAGTAGCTAAGGTTTCAACTACAGCAAAGCGAAATGACATTTTTTGGGTATTTTGATGATCTAGGCCCATCCCAAATTTGTAATGAACTTATTGTAACCTTTCAAGAATGATTTTAAAGCATGGAATCAACCTTGAGTGAGTGTCTCTATTAGCATTGTGTTTATTTATGGATTGTGTATGCGATCAATTGGCCAGCCAAATGAGTGTAAGATCCATGCAAAGCTTTCGCATGGTATCTCTTTATATAATAAAGGAAATGTTCATGTCTACCCATGAATTGCTAAGTAGACTCATTTAATATTCTACTATTTCTCTAAAAGCATGTATAGAGCCTAGTTTATTTGTGTATTCTAAGAGGTATAGTCTTAAATGAAACCTTCATTAAGGCATCACAATGTGATCTCAATCATTACATGTTTTAAATAAACCCATATGACTCTATTGCCCTACTAAGATTGTCACGGATTTGATATTGACTCCACTTCTCATCACCTCAATACATTAAAATAAATCAATCATAATCACTCTTTTTTAGTCATGTTATTAGTTTATTCTTACTTCCATATATAAGTGCATAACAACAATAGGAGCTAATTATCCATAATTTAAACACTCTACCTAGTAAGCCTTTTTCTATCAAATAAAGGTGTAAACTTATAATATTCAAGCCAACACATAGGTGATTGTAAGTAGGAGAATATTAGGTAGTCACCGAGAGGAAAGTTTTGGATAGATGTCGGTTGTTTGGTCGAGCTAGGCGTCTGATGCCTAGCTTGCTCTTGTGAGTTGTTGCAGTGTGCCGTGGGGATTTTTTCCTGGTTACAGTGGTGTGTGGGCGTGTCTTCTTTCTTCGATCTTTGGTTCCTTGGCGAAAGGTGGATGTTGGCTGAGCCGACTGATTTGGGCTGTGTGTTTTACGTGGATGGTGGTGGCAGGGTGGAACTTGGTGTCTTTGTTGCTTGGTAGGGTTAGCTCTATCTACGCTAGGCTTCGTGGGAGGTTGTTGGGTGTTGTGTGGGGTTTGGTGCACAGCCATTCTCCATGGGTTTTGTGATTTCCTGCTTGGGGGTACGATGGTTCTTTTTGAAGCTGAAACTTGTGAGTTTTGGAGGGTTGTGGGTGAAGTTGGAGGGGTATTGTGGTAACCCTCGCGTGAGTGTTCTCCTCTAATCTCTCAACTCAGGGGCTTGCATTCCCATGTTGGGTATTGTGTTGAGTCATGTCTCGAGGGGAGTCATCTGGGATTAGCCCCAAGATGGATTTCCAATTAGCTTTTGGATCAAAACACTCGGCACAGGGTGCAAAGGTTTTTTATAATAATTTTTTTACGCCAGTTCAAGAAATGAATGGTTCTAGATCGTCTGGAGAACCTAGAATTACAAAAATTAATGGATGCTTGGAAAGATGTAAGGAGAGACTGAAATTGGTTATTCCAATGGAGTTGCTGGTGGATGATATTGAATATTATTCGAAACACTCCTTTTATTGCAAGTTTATGGGTTTAAGGGTCTCGTTGCAAATTTTGGAATCTTGGGCTCAGAGGACTTGGCTGCTGGAAGAAGAAATGGAGATTAGGATCTTAGCTAATAACTACTTTATGGTTTCATTTGATTGCATGGCTGATTTGAATAGGATTTTTGAGGGGGGTCCCTATTTCTATAACCAAGTGGGTTTGTTTATGAAGCTGTGGCATGCAAGTTTCAATCCAACTGAGGAGCTCTCGAATAGGGTTCCAGTGTGGGTTCATCTACCATGGTTTCCAGTTGAATGTTGGCAAGAGGATGTCCTACATTTGGTGGCTTCAATGCTTGGTAAACCAGTTGGGTCTTCACAACAGACGTAGTTCAAAAAGGTAATGACTTTTGCTTGTATCTGTGTAGAAATTGATTTAAGCATGCCATTGCCAGATTCTGTGGAAGTGAGTGCAAGATCATATACATGGGTGCAACAAATAGACTATGAAACTCTACCTTTTCGGTGTCGATTTTGTCATGAGTATGGACACTTGCAGCGCAGGTGCCCTAGGGCTAAGCCAGTAGGAACCCAATCTAGCCAAACTCCACGCAATCCACCTAGGGCTGATAAGGGGAAGGGGCCTATTCCAGGTGATGGTATTAAGGAGGATGGATATATTCTTGTCAAAGCTCGCAATAGAAATCGGGGGCAGAAGAGGACTCTGGGGGAGAGGCAAGATGATGTTTCTTTTAACAAGTTTGAGGTGTTGGACGATCTCAGCCAACAGGAAGTGAATTCGGGTTTGATGAACTTGGATCAAGGAGCTTTGGGTTCAGGAAAGAATGGGCCTCCTTTGGAGGTTATACAGGTTGTGCAGGACATGGGTGTTGGGCAAATGGACATGGATCAACAGTTGATTGTTTTGGCTAGACCGGATCCTGTGATTGGGACTTTGACGAATGGGGGAGAGGGTTCTCCTTTGCCTATAAATATTGGTGTGGAAGTTGGAAAGAACTCCATTTCCTCTTCTCACATGGGTATTCAACAAAAGGATCCAAAGAAAGGGGTTGGTGAGAAGAACCCCAAGTTGGGTAGGAAAAAGGATTTGGAAAAGATGAAATCAACTGGGGAGACTCTGACGGAGTCAGGGGAAGTTAAGACCCTAGATTCTCACTTCTTGTGTACCTAGAAATGATTGTTTTATCTTGGAATGTAAGGGGCTTGAACAGTGGCCCTCGACAAAAAGTTGTTCGTGATTTGGTTAGGAATCAATCTTCGAATGTTCTTTCTCTTCAGGAAACTCAGCTTTATGTGGAGAGTATGGTGAATATGGTACCTAAGTTGTGGAAGTATGGTGAGTGTCAGTGTGTTGGAGCTCACGGTGTGTCCGGGGGGGTGGCTTGCTTATGGAACCCACAGAGGATTTTCCCTCTTTGGTGGATGTCTTCTAGGTTGGCTATTTCGTTGGTGGCCTCATGCTTTGTTACAGGAGAATATATTCTCCTCTCCAATGTGTATGCGCCTGTTGAGTATCAGGGTAAGCAGCTTCTATGGTCCCATCTTCGATATGTTCGTAGCCTGGCTCCTTTCCACTCGTGGATTCTGGCTAGGGATTTCAACGCTATTGTGGAGTTGTCTAAGAAAAGGGGTGGAATTGTTCGATTGGAGCCTTCTGCACTGCTTCTCAGGGATAGCATTTATGATCTAAATCTTATTGATGTTCAGCCTAGTAATGGTCATTTTACTTGGAATAATAGGAGAACTGGTGAGGATTGTGTCGCTGAGAGGCTGGATCGGTTCTTCGTCTCCTGTTATTGGGTTGGTGACTTGTGGTCAACCTCCTCTGAAATTCTGGATTGGAGGGGTTCAGACCACTGGCCTATCAAGCTTAGCATCATCTCTACTCGAGTGCCTCGTTCTCCTTCCTTCAAATTCCAACTTATGTGGTTACGAGACTCTACTCTTTTTGACCAAGTGGGTGTGTGGTGGAGGATAGGTAGACCTGCTTTTGGTACTGCAATGAATACCTTTGCTAAGCTTCTTCAATTTGTCAAGTATCAGCTTAAAAGGTGGAATCGTCGGTGTTTTGGCAATATTTTTCATGATAAGGCTGATGCCCAAGAAGAGTTAAATAATGTTACAAGATTGATTCAAGATAATGGGGTTACGGAGGATCTTTTGAAAGAAGAGACTAGAACTTTGAAGGTGGTCAAGGAATGTGAGTTACGTGAGGAGATATATTGGAAGCAAAAGGCTCGGATTGATTGGTTGCAGGAAGGGGACAAAAATATTGCTTTTTTCTTTAATTTTGTGAAGGCTAGGAGGCATGGTAACTCTATCTCTATGTTAGTTAATGACAGAGGGGATCGTGTTGTCTTGTTCCAGGAAATCGCGACTGAGGCATCACAGTATTTTGCTGCTCTTTTCAAAGAGGATTCTCAAGGGGGTTCAGTCAAGGAGGAACAGATTCTTTCGTGTGTCCCTCAATTGCTCTCCAGGGAGGCGAATGAGTATCCAAGATGAGGGAGATTTCTCTAGAGGAGCTAGAGGAGATTGTGTTTCAGATTAAGAGGGGAAAAGCTCCTGGCCGTGATGGTTTCTGAATAGAGTTCTTTCAAGAGTTTTGGTAAATCATAAAGTTGGACCTTCTAGTGGTTGTTCAGGAATCTTGAAGTAACAAGTAGATGTTGTGTGCTCTTAATTCCACTTTCATTGCTCTCATTCCCAAGTGTGAAGGTGTGGATAGGTTAACTCAGTTTAGGCCTATCTCCCTTTGCAATGTGGCATATAAGATTATTGCAAAGTTAATGGCTGAGAGATTGAAGAAGTGGCTTAAAGTGTTGATCTCGGAGGAACAAAGTGGGTTTGTTGTGGGTCGATAAATTTTGGATGGGGTTGTTATTGCTACTGAGACCATCCACTCCATGGCCACTTCCCAAGAGAAGACTATGTTTATTAAATTGGATATGGCTAAGGCCTATGATAGGGTTAGATGGTCCTTCCTTCGGAAGATCCTTCGTGCTTTTGGATTTTGTGCTGAATGGATCCAATGGGTTATGAGTTGTGTTACGTCAGTATCCTTCTCAGTTTGATAAATGGAGATCACTCTGAACTTTTTGGAGCTTCTCGGGGTCTTCGCCAAGGGGACCCTCTATCCCCGTACCTATTTCTTCTTTTTGCTGAAGGTCTTGGGCGTTTGCTGAGAAGAAATGTTGGGTTAGGCAGCATTCAGGGTTGGCATTGGGGTGGAGACTTGCCTCCGCAGTCTCATTTACAGTTTGTGGATGACACTGCCTTGATGGGGATGGCTACTGTCAGGGAAGCTATTTTTTTGAGACAGTTGTTGGATGTTTACTTGGTGGCATCGGGGCAATTGATTAATGAAGATAAGTCTTCCATCTTCTTCTTCAATACGCCTGCCCCCATTCAGAGAAGAATTGCTAACATTTTGAGGTTTCAGATAGGGGTTCTCCCTTTTACGTATTTAGGCATTCCAATTTCTGTTGGTCATCTTCCCAAGGGTTCTTGGCAGAATATCATTGATAAGTTTCGGGTGAAAGTCAATCATTGGACACATAGATGGTTGTCTTTTGTTGGGCGGTTCAGCTTCTTAAATCAGTTGTGCAAGCACTCCCTACTTACAGGTGTATGCTTCAGGTGGCTCCGTTGGGTTTCTTAAGGAGTTGGACTCTCTTGAGAGACAATTTTTATGGGCTGGATGCTTGTCATCCTCCAAGTGGAGCCTGGTCAAGTGGGAAGAGGTGTGTAGTCCAAAGCAATATGGAGGTTTGGGACTTCGACAATCTACTTTGTTTGGAGTGGCTATGGCTACTAAGCTTTTCTGGCATTGGTGTGTGGAGCGAGATCAGTTGTGGGCCAGGATATTATCTCATAAGTATTTCCTTGGCATCCCTCGACATGATCTCCTTAGGTACCCTCTTGAGGGGAAAGGGTCGGTGATTTGGAGTACTCTTCAGAAGGGTGCGAAGCTCATTAAGGAAGGTTTATTTTGGATCTGTCGACAGGGTTTGAAAGCTCTTTTTTGGTCTGACTCTTGGGATGGTTTCCCTCCGCTTATCTCTCAGTTTCCTCACCTGATTCCGTTGAGCCAGGGATTTCTTGCGGTTGGTTGGTCAAGGGTGAGTGACTTCAAGTCATTTTCTTTTTATGGGCAATTGGAGAAGGCTTGTTGATGTGGGTGAGAAGGAAGGCAGGGCCGAGCTTAACGTGATTCTTTGTGGTAGGAATTGTAGTTCTCTATGGGAAGAGGATATTATTGCTTGGGCTCACAATCCCAAGGGGATTTACTTTGTTGCTTGGGGCTATCAGGTGTTACTGGATCAGAAGTTGGCTAGGGCGGAGGTTCAGTGGTGGAAGAGGGTGTGGAGTAAGCTATCATGGCCTAAATGTAATATTTTTGTTTGGACTTTAGCGTGGAATAGATGCTTGACCTGGGATAACATTCATAAACGGGGTTTCCAGGGGCCTTCAGTTTGTGTTCTCTGTGGGAAGGTGGAAGAGGATTCCTCACACTTGTTCTTTCAATGTCCCTTTGTTGTGCGACTTTGGCATTGGTGGTGGGAGGTTTGGAAGAAACCTTGTGTTCATGCTTCCTCTTTGGTGGAGTTCTGGGATAGTATGGGAAGACCCCCCTCGTTGGCCTCCTTTTTGTAGGATGTTTGGTATGCTGGACCTACTTTTCTTCTTTGGCAGACCTAGTTGGAGCGGAATCATAGAATATTTTGAGGTGTTAAATTGGTGGGTCAGTAGGTGTGGATGCGTATATTAGGTATGATACAGGAGTCGGTTGTGGCCAAGAGTGAAGTGTTTTTCCCCTTGGGGAAAGAGGATGTTGAGTTGGTAGATAGATTGGGACTTCAGGGGAGACATTCTTCTTCTGGGGGTTCCAGGAGATACAGACATGGAGCCAAGAGAGTGCAATGGCTGGGTAGATGGCTTCCTCCTCTAGCTGGAGTCTTGAAGATCAATTCTGATGGATCATCTAGAGGTAATCCTAGGCCTACTAGGATTGGTGGGGTTGGCAGGGATTTAGGGGGTTCAGTGATTTTTATTTTCTCTATTCATGAGGGGGAGAAGACTGTCAATCTCATGGAGGGCTTGGCGATTCTTTATGATGTGGAGTGGGCCCTTTCTTTGGGATGGCATAAGGTTATTTGTGAAGCTGATTCACAGATCTTGATTAATTTGTTGAATGAGAGAAAGATGTTTGATATTAATTAGCAGTTGGCTTCAGTTGTTCATTGTATTCTTCAGGTTTGCTCCAGGATGGAGGTGGTTTCTTTTGTTCATATCCCGAGGGAGTGGAATTGAGTTGTTGACTGCTTGGCTAAATGGGCTTCTGAGCATGATA
>VDFB02192201.1:0-13258 GCA_007258455.2 Sequoia sempervirens | reverse complement strand
AAGTTTGTGAGGTTCCAATTTTTCTGCAAAATTTAGATTGCACAAATTTGGCCATGACAAGACTTTGGTCGGAGACTACTTGTTTTCTATAGTAATTGAGGATATTGATTCTCCACAAAGATAAATGACTCCCAACTCCCCACAAAATTGAGTGGATGATGGATTTTCACAGTTGAGTGCTCGTCACCCTATCGTTTCAGTGCATCCTTTAAAGATTTATCATTGGCTATCCATAGGTTTTTCAAGTTTTCTCCAGACATACACACTTTCTCCAATATTTTGTGTATTCTTCAAATTCCCTTTCAAAATGGGATGACTTTTTCTCACTTCCAATTAAATTTAGTTCCACAAAAACTTGAAGTTGAAGAACAACTCAAAGATAAAGAAACCACATTTGCTAAAGTAAACAAGAGAAACCTGTATAGGCAAAAGAGAATACAAGTAGTAATGTATCTTCATTGTCATAGTAAAGGGAAGCACCAACACTTTTGATATTACATCTTTTAATTGCTCCTACAGATGCCATTTTTATAAATTATACATTTGAACCAATTCTATTATACTTCTCATCCAAAAATCCTCCATAAAGACCTTGTTCATCTCAACTTCACATTTTTAACAAAACATATTGGAAAGTAGATTACCACCATGAACCATACACAGAAGATGACAGTCCTTCCTATTAGAATGAAGGCTCACTCAATCAGCCATGCCATCATTAGGATTGTTAGGGTTTTCTAATATAATAGAGAAATTAAATTACCAATTACAAATTATAGATCACATATTTAAATGATAGAATAGAATGAATTCACAAACAATATTTTAATCATAATGTGGTTCACCCTTTGGGCTTGTTGGTGTAAATAAAGTCTTGTACCTAGTTAATTCATTACTAGGGGACTTATTTACACATGTTAAGTTTACTTAGGTCCTGGGAAGGAATGTTTCTAGAAGGTGTTAGTTGTCATTATTTGTTATCTTATCTTTTGACTTGTAACACATGTGAACCTAGGTAAGTGTAATTAGTTGTCTCATGTCATATGATTAAGACACTTGTTATAATCCTATGACAACTTTTATCTCACCTTTCCTATATAACCAAGGGGTTTCTACTACATTGTACACATCACAACATATCATTGAATCATATTGATAAGAATACAGTTTATTCTTGCCACATTCTATTCTCTCTCTTTGTGCTTTCCATTTTTCCAATCAGGGAATCTTGATAAGAAGCAAAAGAAGAAACAGAACAATCCACATAAAGAATCAGAATCCTCAAAAAGAGAAACATCAAAGAAGGAGAGGCCTTTTGTGCATATTTCAAGGATGGACATGAAGAACACTATTGATATAAGAAGGATATTGATGAGTTGAAAATTCTTCTCAAGAGGAATCACATTTATTTTCATTCTAGAATGTCTAAATAATCTTCTTCTCCTTCCACTTCAAAACAATCTAAAAAGGACAAAGGTCAAGCATCGACGTCAGGATATAAAGGACAAACTCTTTGTGCTCTTTCAAGTCTAGGGTCAGGGAGATGGCTTCTAGATTTAGGAGCATCTCATCATATGGCATCTTCATAGTCTATATTCTCTTCTTTTTAGCCTTGGGGTAAACCCAAAAAAGTGGTTTACAATTCCAATGAGGAAGGAAAAGTTGTAAAAAATGACCCCATGCAAAAAAAAATGGTTTTGGGGGTTCGAACAAAATTTTGGTTTGAGCAAACCCATTTGATGATGGGGCCCACCATTCCCAACAAAAATCCAAAAGTGAAATCTTGTGGAAAGGGGCTTTGCTCAAACCCTGGTTTGAGCGAACCCCCCTGGTTCGCTTGAACCCCACTTTTCCCCTTTTCCCCTTTTCTCCCCTTCAGGCACCAAAAAAGTCTAGAATTTTTTGCTTCAAAGCTCAAGTTGAGGATGAAAATAGAGGAGACTTCACAAACCCAACTAAATGATGGTATTCCTCAGAACGAGCTATCCAACGAATATAATTTTAATATTTTTTGGTTTTATTATCTATTTCTTTTTTTAGTTCTATTAAACATAGGTTTTTCATGAAAATCAAGCTCTTTGTTTGCACATGTGGAAAAATAGCATATTATCAAAAAAAATATGAGTGCACTAGATATTGAAGTATCCACGATCCAACAAAAACTTTTTGAATTTCAATACATACAAAAAAGTTAAGCATTATCACGGTTTGCCTATGTGAATTATAATTGGTTTGACTTTAAAGCGATTAAAAGAAAAAAATATTCAATAAAACACTATGAAACCAATTAAAGTGCTAGATATCATAGTTACAAATCTAAATTAAAACAAAAGAATTTTATCCTTCATGGAAAAAAATTTGTGTTATACAGTAAGCCTCATTCTAGTTTTCAAAGGAGATGGAAAAAGAAATGCAATCTGATTCCAATTTTTTTGAAAAAACTATATTTAAAATCTACAGAAAAAATGTCACAAATCACTAGTTTGCATCATCTTCAAATTCCTCATGGTTTAGCCGCTATAGGTGCCCAAAAGTGAAGATATAGTTAGAAAAAATTATTTCATTGTCCAATTTGGTCAAAAATTGTAAACCAGTATTGTGGGATCACCCTTTGTACTATGTCTCCTATCTTTATGGGAAACAATACATAAATGAGTGTAATTGGGAAGGGATCTATTAGTTTTGGGGACAACACTTTTCAAGATGTCTTGTGTGTTCCTCATTTGACGAACAATCTTCCTTCCATATATCATATTACACATGGTGGAGATGGGAGGACTGTGGAGTTCACACCCGATTCAGTCATCATTCAAGACTTGGAGAGTAGAGATATTATTGCTACTAGGGTGGTTGATCATTCATCTCGGTTGTATACCTTTGCATATTTTGCTACTGATGGTGTTATTGTTACTTTAGTTGTTGATCATATGAACCATGATTTAGAGGAGACATTTGGCTTTTTGAACTTGGGAGTTCTCACATCAGATCTAGTTCTTGATTCATGCATTATATCTCCTCCATCTACTATTGTAGTTGATGATGCTTGTGATTCAATAGTTTTGGCTCCTTGTGATTCAGCGCAGTAGGACATAAGTCACCCTCATTGTCTTTCAAATTTGGCTACTTTGGATGGCTTCTTAACAGGTATTTCAGACTTGTTTGTGGAGTCTTATATCACAAATTTGTGGGACATCATCGATGACATTCATCTTCTCTTTGATGAAGATGCTCCTTCTTTAGTTGTTGCGAGGAAACACTTTGACCCTCTTGCTCATTCTCTACATGATCATTTTTTGTAGCTTGACGTGAGTGTGGATACTTTTGGACAACATTTGGAGGGGGCTTCTTTGTCTCCAAATGGGATATATTTGTCTTTGGATCATGTTCTACATTCATCTCTACTAGATTTTGGATTGTCCTCTTCAGCAGTGTGGCCTAGAATTCTTGTTTGGAGTGTGTTAGCTTTCGGCATCTATATGACAACACTTGAGCATGATTTAGAGACATCATCATACATCATCCATATTCCTAATATCCTACATACATCCATGGTTTTGTTTCTTCCTAAGGGGAGGAATGTTGTTCGATGAGATTGGATCATCTTCAACATTCAATGTTGAGTTTCTACCATCATTGCAAGAGACTCAACATTGAGGGGGGGTTGCTTTGTCTCTCTTCTACTTCCCTCTTATGGGGGGTATTTTTCCTCACATGGGGTTTTTACCTTCTCATTCTTCATTGAGAGAATTCATTTTTTGTATTTCATCTCTCTTTTGGAGAGGAGTTTTTCCCCATTGGGTTTTCTCCTTTTCTCCGTTTGTGAGATTTCATTTGCATATGTACATGGGTACCTAACATGGCCTAGTAGTTGAGACCCATTCTTGCATCTTTGTGTTATTTTCATAATAATCTGCTACTCCCTAAGTTGCACTTAAGAGGGGTGTTGGTGTAAATAAATTTGTGTACCTAGTTAATTCATTACTAGGGGATTTATTTACACATGTTAAGTTTACTTAGGTCCCAGGAAGGAATCTTTCTAGAAGGTGTTAGTTGTCATTAGTTGTTATCTTAAAGAGGGGCTCTACCCCCACTGCACTCCCCCATTAATTAATTTGGAGGGAAATCATGTCAAGAAAGTGACCAAAATATTAACTTGTGTCATGATTAGGGTACACATACCAACAAAGATGAGGGAATAAAGCAGTTCAATGTAGAGATCAAATTATAAAATGGCCAAGAAAAGGATGCAAATTATGATCATTAGTTTGATAGTTGAGTTCAATGTTGACCTTGCAATGAAATACTAAGGGTGACAAAAATGAGCCAAAAATAGTGACTTTACTATCTCAACTTTCAATTTATGCCACAATCCTTCATCATTTTTCTTACTCTTATCACATTGAATTATAGAAATCCTTTGTGCGAGAATGTTGTTGGCATTTTTCATGCACCCTTCACGGCTCATGAGTGATAACTAACTTGAGAGATATAAAATGGGCCATGTTATTGTTCTTTCTTGTTGTAGGAACTGACAAGGCTTTAATGCCTTAGTCAAAAAATAAGCTACAAAATTTCTATATTTTCAGCTAAGTGTCTTAGTTTTGGGCTTTCCATCTCATAGTATGCCCAAATGGGTGTCCAAAATTTTAGGTTTAATGAGGTTTAGATAAAAGATAGATAGAGTATAGCCAATCAATTTTTTTATGGTTTTTCAAACCACCTTTGGTGCCAACAAAGATTAAACCAAGGTTAGAGCCAACATAGGTTTCCAAAACCTCTCTAATCTTGGGTTAAGTTTTAAGTTCCAAGTGGAGATCTAATCCCCAACAAAAGAAGTTGTAAGGTTGAAGACAAAGGCTAGAAAGCAATGAAAATCAAAGGAAAATTAACTAAGTATTTTTGTTGGAAGAATGAGAAAGAACATCCTATTATATAATTTTTATGTTGTCATTAATGTCACCATGTTATATGTGTTGCAACTGCAAGATTAAGTCATAGCTTGATCTGGTATTTTGAAACAGTATGCAGTCACTATCCTTTGGTATTTTGGTTTGTAATCCTCCGCTGATGATTGTTGTTTCTTGCGGTTTTGGGAAATGTTTTTTAGATGTTAGAACATTGTATGTTAAGAATCCCATGTGCACAAATGCTCGTATGGTGAATCAACTTCATTATGTTGTTGCATTTTTGCTATTAGGTCTATCTTTGGCTGACCTAATGGATAGTTGGTGTTATGGTGAATTAATTTTGTGTTGCAGATGTATGTGTGACCTATCTTAGGTCTATGCTGACATGTTGTAGCTTGTTAAACATTTGGATTGTTTATGGAAATATTTTGTACATGCTTGAAGTTGACATTTGATCATTTTTGGTGAATAAGGGTTGCATCTAATTAGGTCGACCTAATTGATGCTTGTGGATGTATCAAATATATATATTTGAAATTTTTGAGGTTGATGATGTGAAATGTGAATTGTGAATGTGAAGAAGTGTGAAGATGATGAAGTGTGTTAAGTAAGTTTATTGAGCATCAAAGGAACTAAATAAACACTTGTTAGGTGTACTTTATTAGTTCATTTTTTGGCTGTAAGTCACTTTGTCATTGTATCTATGTAGGAAGTGAGCCTCCCATTTTGGATAGTGAGTCCTGGCAGTGAGCCACCATTTTTGTAATATATTATAGCTAGTTATACTATATTGTGAGCTAACCCTGACCATGGTTTTTCCCATTTTGGGTTTTCCATGTAAAAATATTGGTGTTCATGTGCTATGTGCTTTCATGTTTTGTTAATGCTCTTACTTATCTTTACTGTTATATGCATTGGAGTAATTGGATGGTATTTGTTCAATAAGTTTAAGAAGATATTGATTCACCCCCCTGTATCTTGGGTATTCAACAATTGGTATCAAAGCTTGGTTCCTTTGAAGAAGCCTAACAACTTGAGGAAGATCTTGAAGATTGAACAAATGGATAATAAAAAACTTTGGGCTGCTATTGAAGATCTTAATAAGGTTGAAAGTGAAAATAGAGATTTGAAAGAAAATCTTGATGAGGCAAATGAATGCATCTGGAAATTGAAAGAGCAATTGAAGAAATTCAAAGAAAGATATAGAGAAGTGAGTGAGCAATTGAAACAAGCTAATGACGAGGTTACCGGATTGAACCTATGAAAGTGGAGGAAAAGAAGAAAATTGAAGATTGTCTGAATGCAATAGTGCAAAGAAAGACTAATGAATGCATAAGGCTTGAACAAGAAGTGGTGAACCTGAAAGATGTGGAAAAGGAAAAACTCTGTGAAGATAATTTCAAATATAGCTCCAACAAGCTTGATGAGTTGATGCAGGACAAAAACCAAGTAAAGACAAAGGTAGTTTGGGAATGGAAGCAGGTGAAAGCTCAACGGATAAGTAGAACCCAAACACTATGGATAATCAGAAGACTCAAGATAAAGGAAAGCAGAAAAGAAAACCAACAAACTTTGGTAGAAGACTGCCCATCAAATAGCCAAATGATCAAAGGTACCCATCTTTCAATGGTGTTTTCTTTTCATGTAATACATTTGGTCACAAGGCAACAAAGTGTAGAAGTAAAATAAACCAATGTGCCAGTTCCTTCTCCAAAAAATATTTTTCATGCAAGAAAATTGGACATAGAGCTAGTGAATGTAGAACTCAAATGATGAATTGGTTTAATGGAGGTAAAATGAATCAATCTTTTGTTGGCTATTGCTATACATGTAACAAGTTTGGACACAAAGAAAATCAGAGCAGATCAAGGGTTAATGGAGGTCAAACAAATCAAAAATTTATTGTTTGATGTAATTGAAACAAACCCAAACACATTTCAAGAGTTTGTAGAAGTAAAAAGGGAAAGTAGACTGATCTGGTAAAGAAGAATGAACCGGTGAATAAAGTTGAAAAAGAAGATGTTAAGAAAGAAATGAAAAAGATATGGAGGAAGAAAAAAGATCCAGAGACAACAGATGTGTATGTGCCCTCATTCGATGCAAATAATTCCTCTGGAAATTAGACCTAGAATGGTCTTAGGGGGTGCTTTAACAAAAAAACATTTGAACCCCTTGGATATTTGGTGTTTCAGTCTTTTACACAAAGATATGTTGTAAGGAATGGATAAACAAAGGTTATACAAAAGAAACCAAAAGAAATGTGCAGACATGTTCTTTTGTGGAGCAAATTAGGGTTTTCCTATACAGTGAAGAAGGTTTTTATCAGCTTTTTGAAATCTATCGCATTTAATACGAATTAGGGTATATTTTTGGTTTATTAAGTAGATTAGTAAGGTATTTTAATCACTTGTGCATTTGAATAAATTGGAGAGCATTTTGGATAATTCTTGAGGCAATTTGAAGCGTGAGTTGTGCAAACCCTAGTTCTGGTTTTTGCGAAGGAAGAGGGTATTTTACTCATCTGTGATTTTGTGGGTTTGTGTGAATCTTTGTTTTGAAATCATTTGAGCTTGATTTGTGGAAGAATATCAACCCATGTAGTTATAAATGTGTCAGAAAGACCTAGACCATCATATACAAAATATTCTATGAAATTTTTCAAAGACGACCCTTTGGGTGCATTCTCATCTATTCCTTATGGGGTTATGCTGACCAAAGACATGAGAATGTATATATGTGTTAAGATTGAGGAGTATAATCACAATAAATTGAATGAAATGTGGAAAAATGAGCTCACTAGAGATAATTTCCTAGAAAAGCCAGAGTATGCAAACCTTGTTTCGAAGAAGTTGGACCAATGGGATCGATTTCCTAACTTTAGTTCCACTGTTGATAATAAATATGTAAAACCATCTCTCAGCAGAATTCATGATAAATTATTGTGGATTGACAAACCTCACCTTATTTCTAAGGAATTGATTAAGGTTGTTACCAGACTCTGTTATATACTAGACCGATACTTGTGTTGAAATCTATGAAGAACGAAGTGGTGATGAAACTAACCAGTGCTATGTTTGATAAGAGAGCTCTTGCAGCAAAGTCAATTACTAATCCAACTGTGAAGTATGTTCCAATAATGATTGGACACAAGATCTACTTCACTAATAGATATAACTTTGTATCTGCTACAACAATTTACACCAGTTATGATATGTCAACTAATGGTGTAGATTATGATTTGTGTGAACTTCTTCAACAATAGTTGTTTGGAACTTGAAGATGACTCGGGAGAAGAAGTATGCATTTAAATTTGGCTCCTTGATTGTTTTTTTGTTGTTTTATTTCCTTAGGAAACTTCCTAGAAGATATGATGTGGTGATTTGGGACACATCCAAACTGGTTGCTCATCAAATCTTTGACTATATGCACAGAGTCATGAAAATGCTCTCACAACTTTCTTTGTTGTATTCAAGAGCAATATGAATGAAAGAGAAAGGATCTCAAAGAAGATTGTTGAGAAGTACAAGGATGATAACATATTCCATGTCTCTTTCAAGATGAGTGCACGATTGAAGCAGTTGAACCCGGACTATATGGATTCAACCATTGGGTTATGAGATTACATAGAATGAAGCTGAAGGTTATGTTCAAGTATTGTTGAAAAGTGCTAAAACACCAATGAACCAAGAGTTGGCATTGATGCATAAAAATCATTGGAAGTTTTCTTGAAGTATAGAGAGCTTGTGATGAGAAAGAAAGTTGATGAAATGCTTAAGAAGGTTGGCTTCTCTAATGAAGAGATTGCACAAGGTAGAGCTATGAAATAACAAGTAGCTAGAGAATCATCAAGACCAAGGAGATCGGGTAGGACTACTCCTTGAAAACCATCCACAGCCTCTGTAATGAAGGTTGAGACTAGTGCTCTTAATAAAGGTAAAGGAACAACTCCTTCCGGACTGACTACAAGATCTAGTAAAAGGAAAGGAACTCTTCTGCTGGTACCTACTAAAAGAGGAAAGAAAGAAAAGGCCACAAGGGAAAAGAACCTCAGCATAACTGAAGATCAATAGGAAGAGAAGGAGGACACTGTAGCAAATCTGGTAATAAAGAGAAGAGGAAGCTTGTCCTCTGGTGAAGGTGCTTCTCAACAAGCTAGTGTTGGTTCTAAAAGATCACATATTGTGTCATCCTTTGAAGAAGAAGATGAACGGGATTTTTGTGTTCATGTGCACACGATACCAAAAGTAAAGAAGGCTAAGGTATCAAAAGAAGCCTCTCCAGACTGGGAAGAACATAAGGACTCTCTTGTAAGACCTGGTTCCCCTCTTAGGCTAGAGGAATTGGTAAATAGATTGACACACTTTGAAGATATGTTGCAGCCTACTGCCAAAATTTATGATCAAGTGGGTAGAGAAGATAGAAAAACTTTGATTTTAGCTATTATTCAATATGTGACCACTCTAGAAGTTAGTTGGGATTTGTAGACATGCAAAATTGACATCATGCATATCTAACTAAGGATATTGGCCCATTATTTAATTTGATCCTATCATTATTTCCCTTAGCTAAATAAATCAAATATTTATTTAACTAAATCTTTATCATCTTTTCATCCCCTTTGATTTGATTTAAATCCCTAACCAAGTCAAATTGGTCAAAACCATTAGGCTAATCTAATCCTGATTAAATTAACCTAACCACCCACTTGCAAAATAAATCAATTTATGATTTATTAAAATCCTTATTTTCTTTCAACATGGCATCTTTGAGGAATATTCCCCACTCAACATTTTCAAAATTTTAAATTCTAACATGTCCCCCACTTAAATTTTAAATTTTGACATATCCCCCACTCAACACCTGTCCACCAATCTCAACATTTTCGAATTTTAAATTCTAACATGTCCCCCACTCAGAATTTTAAATTTTGACATGTCCCCCCACTCAAAAATTTTAAAATCTTTGGCACATTGGCCAAAATGTGCTCATCCTCAAACCTATCAAAAGCTGACAAGTGGCCTCTTTTCATTGGCTTATCTTTAGTCCCACATCCTCCATATTTGGCATTCTTTTATTAATTTTTGCCATAAATAGAGGTCCCCTCTATTGTTCAAAGCCTCCAGAAAATCTCCACAATCTCAAGCACAAATGCACCATTGTCATTTGAATCCATATAATCTTAGCATTCCATATCATTCTTCATAGCAATTTCATCATGGAGCTCAAGCAAGGATTGGGAAAGGGCTTCTTTCCATAGAAGCACCAATCCAATATGAGATGATTTACTTCATGCTTTTCATGTGCTTATTTAGCTTGCTTTTGTCATTGGTTTGCATTTGAAAGCATTGATGTATCATTTCATATGGATTTTGAAATTTTGCTTTGTTTTAAACTAACTAATGCTAATGTGTGTTTTAAGGTTTAACCAAATGCAGATTTTGACATCTACATAATGGTGCTAGAAGGAGGGCCACTTATCAAAATAGAAAATAATTACATTCATTGTAGGTGTACATGCATTGCACTAGATTTTTTGAATTGAATCATGATGATAGCTTTGTCATTCCATTTATCGCAACCTTTATTGTTTCTCTTTCGTTCCTTCTGGTGTTAGGTAGACATCACTGTATTGATGTTCTATTTCATACATATGACTACCTATACTGTTTGATTAGAACTAAAATGTCTAACAAGGTGCGTACCATTTAAGCACGTATTGTTTTCATTTTGGCTCCTTGAATGATTGAGATTCTATTTTTATTCTCATCTAGAGAACTAGACAATGATGCTGTGAGATTTTTTGGGCTTTAGCACAAACAGCTGATATATCTATTTCTTATGCAAGCAATAGTCTTCATATCTCTATATAGCTTTGTCAGCCATATTTGTTTGTGTGGGGTTTGGTCATTGCTCATAGAGTTGAAGGCATTTTTTTAATATATTATCACTTTACCTTCATAAGAATCGTGGGACATAGAGGAAGAGCCACCAACTCTCTCTAATATTCTCCATTTTCATTAATCGAAGGAGGCTTCCTCTTAGTTTATTTGGTAGAAAAAGGGAAGTGATTTAGTGTATGCAACCTTTCTTTTAGTCACAACCGCTTCACATTTTTATCAGCCGCACCTATATACTATTATAGTTAATGAGGAAACCACACGGAGGTAGGCATCGGGTTTTTGGGTGGTCTCTTGATCAACATGGAAATTGATAACTCTCAGCATAAAATCCAAGGACAAAAGAGTGAATATATCACAGGAAATATTTATTGTTGGTTTTAATAAGGAGTCAAAGTTTTATAGGGGAACCGACCAAATTTATGATATTAGGATACCATATGGTGGTCAATGTTGAATATTTTATTTGCTGAAGACATTGATATCAACTATTTTGGAAGGAAGCTCGATGCCTTTGGGAAGATGCTTCGATTAAGATTTTATTTGAGTTATTTAAATTGATGTCATCTACTGACCCTTCCCAGTTGGAGCTTAAGGGGATTTGAACTAAAAAATATTAATAGTTTATTGCTAGGTTTAAGGAGGTCAAAGAATCAATGGTGGAAGAAATTAAGAAGACTCCACCATTCCAAACATCTGAACCATATAATTTGGGAATATTATACAAAGTGATGTGGATACGTTAAATGGTCCAAAAAGGTGTAAAGTATTAGATTGCTCATTCATTTCCTAGCTGCCATTGTACATTCATCTGTAGCAAGCTGCCAAGCTACAAGGGGGAATTCATATTTTTTTTGGGGGAGCTGTCAAAACAATAGGAGTTGTCGTACCCAAGAATGAGGAAATGTACTACTCAGAATATATTAATTGTAATTAATTCTTCCAATCGGAGTTTTTAGGGCTTTACATCACATAGCAATGGTCGTCTTTTTCACATGAGGATCAAATAACTAGCAGATTTGAGCTCAAAACATGGGCATTGGACATTGAACTTGGAAGAGCATTTTTAAATGCTTGTTGTAATAACTTAGAGCTTCCATTTCTCGCCTTAACTTTTTGTTTTAGGTGAACTGAATCACTGATTTGATCTTTTCAAATTTGGATTAAAACTCAACTTAGAAACTAACTAGACTTTTGGATGTGGGCTAAAAGTTGAACAAGCAAACTTCACAGTTCATTTTTTGGTGCTTAAAACGAACTCATCATTGCCTTGAGGCTAAAATGAACAAGTGCCTAAATTGTGTGATTTTGTCTTTGATGCATCTTGAGTGCGTATCCTCTCCCCTTGTGCTTCGTGTGATCTGGGGTGCAAGAGAAACACTCAAAATGCATTTTATTGCTTTGAGTCACCTTTAGAGGGGCCTACCTAAGAGACACATCTGAAAGGAGAACTCAAAGGCGACTCCAACCGGTTTTTCATTCGAGGCAGTATATAAATGGATAAGACTAAACTGTCAAGTCCTCATGGTATGTAGGCCTTAGTCGTACAGTGTCTTTCAGAATGGGGTACTACCGTAAAACATATAAGAGTCCCTAGTAGGATTGATTAAAGCCTTTAGTGGTTTGTTGGACGCTTGCAAGGTGCCATGTACCCGATGTATCGTCATTAAGAACCTTTTTTGTAGAAGCCAACTACTCCATCCAACGAGTTTATCAAAGTGGTGCATTGGAACTTAGATTCCAAGAAGTTACTTGCCATGTCCGATCTTGGTTGAAATATAGAGGTTAAGATTTCATTCTTAACATACCTTTATATTTTGTCCTTGGTTGCATGTAAAGTCATCTCTTCTACTATGAAGGGCATGAGGCAAGCCCACCAAGAAAAACGTACCAATTGAGCTAGGATGTTATATTGCTTGTGAGTTAGTTTGAAAACACAGTGCTTTGATCAAAAACATTGGAAAACCAACATTCAACATGGGCATCAAATCTCAAACTCTTTAGGAGGAGCGAATATCCTTGAAAAAATTCACATGTTATTGCTTTCCCTTGGGATTCATATCCTCAGAGGATTCTAAACATTTGGATTTCATCTCGATTTGCTCCTACTAAGGTCAACAATAGGTAACTCTTGCCTCAAATTTCCTTTGTTTCCGCATAATACACTTTACGGGATAAGGGGAAAGTTTAGACATTAGACATTTAGATTCAAAATCTAATCAAGAGTGTGTTTGTGGTAAAAAAGAATCCATTAAGCAAATATTGAATCAATTGAACCCCACACATGTGCTTGTTTATCTCTTTATCGTCCTTCAAGCAAACATTGGTCTTTTGATTTTTAATTACTTTTAGAGAAAGGCATGTTCTTCACCATCTTGGCCTAATAAACAAGTCCTTCCTAGATTCATTTAGGATCAAATCAAACACTTCATCCATCCAAACATTTATCAAAAC